>JAABOM020089084.1:0-29269 GCA_011800125.2 Solanum clarkiae | reverse complement strand
AATAATAATAATAATAATAATAATAATAATAATAATAATAATAATAATAATAATAATAATAATAATAATAATAAATGCATATGAGATGAAGAAGAGGAGGCAAGAAGCGTACCTGGGAGAAACATGTCTAATATCTTCTAGTAAGAAAGATAGTTTATAGAGTTTACTCGGTAAGTGACAAGCAGTAGAAAACCATAAAAGATCCTATAAACAACCAAGCAACCTAACAACTACTCAAACCCAACCTAGAAGGATAGCATATTCAATTAGAGAAGGAATATATCATTAACTAATAGTGCAACATAGTCAAGTATAGATATGATCAAATAATAACCAACTAGCATCCCATACTATTGTGAGACTGTACAACAAATAATATACTGGATAATGAGGATGCATGTGAATACAAGATATGCATGAAACCCTATATAGCATGTATCTACAAGTATACATGACCTACCCCAGTGCAGCTAGCAAGGTATGATATTTGTGACATCTCCACTCGGTAAAATAATGTTGTTGGCGTGAAAGTTCCACGAGAACACTAATAACTTGTATATATACACTTCCTTGGTCCAAACTAGGTCTTATCATCATCATCTCCATCAATAGTATTAGAGGTATAATAGTAGTTGTAACAATGTATAAAGACCATCGACTCATCGGCTAGTCAAATCACAAAAACTGAGATCACCCAGATGCCCCATAGTATCAAGTATTAGAAAAGAGCAGATCCCAGACACCTCAAAAGTATTAGAGTTCGAAAATCATTTTATAGTGGTACTAATCAAATTAAAATCAATTTGAATCACTTCTACATGAGTAGTATGAAAATCTCTCTCTCTTTCCATGCATAAATATGAGTCAACGCATGAATTACGATCGTGCCACAAAATCAATAGTAATGAGAAAGCAACACAATGCATGTCATCCCACTATCAAAACAAGAAACACGAGTCTAGGAACTCAAATCACTACCTTTATAAATATGAAGGCTAAGAGAACTAACCTGGGTCAAGTTACTCCTCGAACAAGGCCTCAGCCCCATAATATAGGATAACTATAATCTAGTAAAAATATCACCATCATGCAGCTAAGTATACATAAAAGGAGTCTTAGGTACCTTACAGCCAGTAAGAGAAAATATTTCTAAAGTAGTTACCAAAAATAAATCCATAATCTCCGGTCAATAGTTAGGTAGAGCTAAATCAAACCTATGGCCGTAACAAGCTACACGAATCTCACAAACTCAGCAAAAGACACACTATCTGAAGACAAGCACTAATGGAGGTCACACCTAGCTACAAGAGTAATAAAATTCAAACCAAGCTCCGAAAGATCAAACCTAGACTAAGGTCATCCACAAGACTCTCCAAAAGGGATACTCGCACAAAACCATGCTTGAAGAAAGGACCTAAGCCTAATCTAATGTCTTCAAGGGTCTATACTAGTCTAAGGCTTACCCAAAAAATTGTTAAAATAGAATTGAATGGTAGAAAAAAAGGAATACTAGGAAAATACAATCTAAATTTGCATAAAATTTATACTAAATAATACGAAGAAGAGCTTAGAAAAAAATGAAAGTCATTGCCTACCTCAATGCTTATAATGCGCGCTTTAATTTACTTCACGATAGTTTTCTACACCTGAATCACGTCCAATTACTATCCCACTATCAAAATATTGATAACCATGTCAATATGGTTGTTTTGATATGAAGATTATATTTTCGGAGCTAGACAAAAAATTAGGTCTAAATGGCATTGTGGAACCAACAATAGAATCCAAAAATTAACCATGTAAAATGATTCTAAATGCATTATTGAGCATGTACCCCAATATGGAGCAAACTTTGATGCTCAAAATAGAACTAATCAAGCTATGCAATTAAATTATCTATTAAAAGAGAATTCAAAAAGAGAAAAGCACCTTTGGGCCACAACCCTTTTTGAAGCTTCCCGAATACATCACTGTGTAGGTCACCTCAAATGGAGGTTTATAACTCTAAAAATCTCAAAATAAAGAAGGAGAGTCAGAATGGTGCAGGACTAGTCTTATTCAAAAGATCAGTCCCAAAAACACATTGTGACCATAGAGCTTAGGCTCAAGATCACAATCCACACCTAAATTTTTCATCGTAATCATGGAGGTGCTTCCCACGAATGCAGATAACAAAAGGCACACATTCGCATTTGCGTCCAAGGTCCTGGCAATTAGGAAAATTTGGATAGTTAGCCCTCACAAAGACGACCCAAGGCACGTGAACATGAAGAACAAACCCAGCTGCACTAGATTTTGTCCAAGTAAAAAAAATCCCCAATAGGGTTTTTGGGATTCATTCAGAATCTCGTGCTTGCAACAAACTATGATAGCCCACCTAATTCAGCATTCCTAAATCAATAATGCAGTTTAAGATTCTAATAGAGATCGTCTCAATAAAAAGTGAGTTCTATGCCTAATCACGATTTCAAGTAAAAATCTACAAGAGGGGTTGAAATAAGATTAGATACTTTGCAACACACACAAAAGGTCATTCTAGAGAAAAGTTGATGCACCTGAGCTAATCATAGTGATGGAATTCTCAACTGGGCATGATCTAAAGAATGCTAATCAAAATCAAACTTAGGATAAAAGCTTAAAGACTAAAATACCTAGTGGCACAAATTCTCATTGACTGCCTCAAGAATTGAGCTAACCATGCTACTAGCTTAAAATGTCTTTTTGTGAATTAGTGGACCCATTAGCATTTCATTCTGAGATGGACTTCTTAGAGTTTGACCAAAGTCAACCATTCAAACTCTAAGGGCTCCAAAATATAGAAATTAGCATAAAAGAAAATATACATCAAGGCAGCTAAACTGTCAATGTAAGCGAGTGATATATGACTTATGTCGCTGCAAAAATTCTTTAAATGCTAAAAGAGAGAGAACCCGAGAAAATGACCAAGAGGGTCATTACAACACCTACTACTAAAAAGAATTTCTTTGCTGAAAGTTAAGGACAGATGTAAACCATAAGTGCAAAATGATGAGGATGTTGGGCCTACTTGTCTGATAGATCCTAAAGCACACTTACAAAGTGAGTAATGTAGAATCAAACACCGACCTAGAAGAAAATCTCAAGCTTATTTTAAAATGGATGAACAAAAAAAACACAAAAATATCGCCTATAAAGAAGTATTTTGTGAGATACACATGTTTAATATATGTTGTTACCTCATAAAATAAAAATAAATATAAATCACAAATATAGAATTTATATTTTTATTGTTTTACTTCATTGATATCCAATCAGCTTCATATTAATAAAATAATCGCCATATATAGATCCACATTGATTATCTACAAGAAACTTGTCTTCAGCTTTTCATGTGTATCAAAACTTCTTTTAAACAAATACTAATTTTATTGTATAAAAACTTAGATGACATGACTTCAGATACACGTACAATGCATGTGCGAAGGGGCTAGTATATATGTATATGGCATGTGTCGCACACGAAAGATTTAGTCAACTGAAATTCACACAGATCAAAACTAATTATTCAACCCAGATCATCCAGGTCATAATTTTCATAGACCATATTAATATAGACAGTTAAAATCTACTAATTGATATCAACTTTCTTGTTAATTATTTAAAGGATAATTACACTGAGAGACACTTTAATAAAAATAATTATAAAAAGATACCCTTTGTTGTATAGTCAGTACATATTGTGTTTCGTAATTTATATTTTGTGCACAGTTAATGTGTAAGTAATATACATTATATAGTGAGTGTATACTTTCTATAACTTTTGACAAGCTATAGTCTGGTCATGTATAGTTTCGCTGATTTTGGGCTATTTTTTATATAAAGAAAACATGAGTTACATTTGTTATAAATTAATTAAACTTTTTGTGTATATTGAAATTATTCCTTATTAAAACTACATTATATATTATAAACCGCGGTCTGTTAATATACAACCTCAAAATTTCGATATATATAATATATCATCTCATAATTAAGTTGAAATAATATGTTGAGTTGTCTTCTGTAACTCCTTTACTTAATTTGGAATACATTTATGATTTTTTCTAATTTATAAAGTCATTTTCTCTATTTAAATTATAATTCTTTTATTTGACCTTTTTTCTGTTTTTATATTTGTGGGAGCTATAAGGTGACAAAGAAATAAAATTACCTTAATCTTTTAATTTAAAATTATTTATCCTTTGTCTATCCCTTATCATAATGTATAATTAGTAAGAAATTAATTATAAGGGTTCTACTTGATGGATTATTTTCACATTTGAAGGTTACTTAGCCCTTTAAATATTCACTTATATTTTATCCTCATTTTATCGCTAGATCTGAACACTCAAGGTGATTTCTACTCTACATAGCCCTTTAAATATTCACTTATTTTATCCTCATTTTATGGCTAGATCTGATCACTCATGGTGATTTCTACTCTTTTGTCTGTTCATTTCTCAAATATATTCTTACAAAATTTATTTCTATTTTTTTTTATAAGTCACACTCTAATCTCATAAAAATTCTTTATATATTTGTAAAAACTATAAAGAAGTAGAGAAAGATTTTCAGTATTTTACATATACCACTGTCATGTATATAGTGTATTTAATGATCTTTTGAATGAATTCAATTTTTTCATGATATAAATTATTGTCTATGTCCTAACTTCTTGATTTTGTTTTGGTTTATTTTGGTTCAACTTGGTACATATATTTTAACTCATCTTTTTTTCTTTTATATATGTTTGTGTTGGAATTGATTGATTCGTGAAGAATTTGACCTTCTCAAACTATACGTGGTATGCAAATTCTAACTCTTTGTTCAATGTATAATAGCTTTTCATTTTCTTTAAATATTTTGTCAAAATTTATTATTTGAATATTTTTTTGAAAAATTTGGGGGTAGTAAAAAGAGAAATAGGGAGGCGTTACCATGTGGAGATTACCTGCTACTTGTTTTCCTCTTGTTTTTTTGTGTCAAGTTGTAATGATTCTATGGATCTGTGGCTACCGTTTCCTGACTTCATAGATTATAGATTTGAATCTATAGATATGATTCAAATTTTGTAAAGGAAAAAATATATTATCACCTAGAAGTACACGGTATTAATTTAGAAATCTAGATTACATGTATTGATTTATCTATTGTGACGTAGAACTATCAATTTGGCATTTCATAAAGTGTGGTGTGAATACTTTTTAAAATTGGTCACTTTTACAGAGCACTTACATAAATTATGATGATTCTCTATATTTATTTAATATATTTTAATTATTTATTTATTTTTGATTATACTTGAAATTATTTATTCTTATCAATGTTGGCAAAAAGTATTATAGATCAATTTTACATTCTGTATTTCATTTTACTTGACTTATGTTGAATTAATACACCCCATAAAAAAGAATTTACTAGAGAATTACTTTACTAAATTAACCCCCTTTTTTATGCTTTAAAAATGTAAGTTTTTGCACTACTGCTACTTTATGTAGTATATAATGATAAGGATAGTATTACATTAAAATGATTTACTCTCTTGATTTCCTAAAAAGGTCAAGTAAATAGAATATATTTGTATAAGGGTCAAGTAAAATGGAACATAAGGAATGCTTGAATATAGAAAGTTATTAACAAACACCTTTTTAAAACAAATAAAGTTAAAATAGTACTACTTGTGAAAAAATATTTTATTAATTACTTTTTTTAAACCTATAAATATTTTCAAATTTATCGTATCCCCCTATACACCTTTTTCTCTATTTTTTTGTTACATTTTTTTGTACTTAAATAATTAAGATTTTTATTTTGGGTTTAAACCGAGGTATATATATGAAGCAAGAAGGGAATGACAATAACATGTTTAGATTTACTTATGAATTGAAACAACTTATATTGTAAATGTTCTCTTTTGATTTCTTCATTTGATTGTACTATTTTGCCACGACCAGATCTCTGAAGGCATAATGGAACATAATCCAATCCACTAGTAGGTAAGCCTAACTCATAACCCAAAATTATATGTGACAAACTATTCCACAGAAGACAACTATAAGAAGTAAAAGCTGCCCAAATAAGAAGAAAAATATTCAATAGACTAACCTCTGCTTGGGATATTCTCTGGACCAATGATCAAGCTCACTACAATCATAACAACCATGGAAATAATGTCCTATAATAATGCATCCACGATAGATAGGAAGCGAGTTAGGACCCCTCAAAATTTTGCCTGAGCTAGAACTATCCAAACCTAAGGCGGCTAATACTGCATTCCTTGATCTCTAGACCATAATGTATGAAGGGGCTTCTCTAGATGGAGACACCCTGCTGAAATCTCTAGTGGAACTTATCATGAGAGTCCCTAACCCTGATAACCTATAAACCTATCTCTAATACCTAAGGCACCACCCTGGCTGACTTTATTGAGACCCCACAACCCTAAACCTACCTAGCCTATTATTGGGATTGCAAAGAAGACCAAGCTCCAATCGAAGAGATCCCACAACCTGAATTACCATGATATAAGCCCTTGGAAATTTTATCTGCTATGGCACTATAACCATTCTCATGACCTTTTGACACTACATCTGTAGGGTTGATTGGTCGAGGGGAAAGAGGACCATAACCAATTTGATAACCACCATTGGAAAGATTAGGACATGCCTACTCCACAGCCCTCATATGACTTCCAACTTGAGAAAAGCAGGCCTTGCTGCCACCAAGTGCTTTGATACCAAATATAGTAGTAAGGTCACCCTCTAACAAATCTAGGCTTAAGTGTATCTCTATAGAGAATAAGGTAGGAGTATGTCCATTCCACTCAAGAAATCTAACGAAGTAGTATAAACAGATGATAAACCTATTGAGGGACTACTGATCCATCTCCAATTTGGGAAACACCTACCATAACTCCAGTTAAACATTTTAATGCCTCACATGTGACTTCTTATAACCTTGTGATATCCATCTACGAGAGAGTGGTTTCCTAAATGAGCAGTTTTAGAAGTTATTCAAAGCCATAAAATACGATTAGGGGTAAGGAGTAAGAATTCCTTAAGAATTCTCCTATACCCTCCCAAAGATAGGATACAGACATATCCACATTAATCTTCAGGACTTCATTAGGCATTACACTCATAGCAATGATGTCAGTCAACGTATAACTCTGATACAAACTTTTCACAACCCAACCACTCAAGCCATAATGACACCTACCCTAACTCATCGATAAGTAAGACTAACCCATAGCTCAAAACCATAGGCAATGGACTATCCCATGAAAGAAAACCATAAAAAGTAAAAACTATCCAAATAAGGAGAAGAAATACAAACTTGAACAAGTAATATACAAGAACTCACCCTAAGACTTGGCATCACACTGTAACCGAGCATAAAAAAATAAAATTGCCAAGCTTTTACAAAATACAGTAATAATACAGGCTATCTTTGATTACAAAATAATGACTATGCTAAAAAACAATAAGATGGAAATCGGCAACTCCAGATGTTTGGAGCAGACCATATTCTTCGAGATCCATAGAAGATCTGCACAAAAGAAAATCAATGTCGGGAACATGTACTACAATCTGCAGGGGGTGGAATTATAGTATGAATACCAAATAAATGATACCAAATAAGCATGAGTCTACTCAGTCTCATAAATAATGAAAGTATAAGTAACATGAAAATAAGGCAAGTACAGCCTAAATAACAGGATAATAGATAAAATAAATATTAATCAAGAAATATGAGATAAAAAAGAGGAGGCAAGAAGCCTACCTAGGAGAAATGGGCCTACCATCTTCTAGCAAGAAAGATATGCTATAGAGTTTATTCGGCAAGGCACAAGTAGTAGAAAAATATGAAGAGCCTATGAACAACCTAGCAACCTAGGAACTAGTCCAACTTAACCTAGAAGGGTAACATATTCGATCCAAAAAGGAACAAGTCATTAGCTAACAATTCAATGGAGTAAGGTACATGTAAGATTAAATGATTTGAATTGGCATCCCATACTACCATCAATACAATTAACAAGCAAAACCCTAACTAGCACCCCATACTATTGGGGGACCAAACAACAAACTATATACTGACAACGACAATGCATGTGAATGCAAGATATGTGTGAAACCTCTTCACAACACATATCAACAAATATATATGACCAACCCCATCCCAGCTAGCATGGTAGGACTAAGGTGACACCTCCACCCGATATAATGGTACTCACCACATGAAAGTTCCACAGGGGAATAGGTAATCCATACACACTACCTAGGCCCAAACCAGGTCTTATCATCATCATCATCTTTATTGGTGGTATTGGAGGAATAATAGTAGTCATAATAATGCAGAAAGAGTATCTACAAGAAGCTAGTCAAATCATAAAAAACCAAGGTCATCTAGATACCTCCACAGTCCCAAGAAGAAAAGAGCATTCCTCAATGCTTCGAAAGTATCAGAGTCTAGAAATCAGTGATCCGAGTGGTATGGCTCCTGTTGAAATCAACTTGAACTAATTTCATATCAACTGTATGAAAACCTTTCTCTCTCTTCGTGACTAAATAATAAGCCAATACATAAACAAGGATTGTATAACAAAATAGTATGGATGAGAAACTAATGCAATGTATGTTGTCCCTGTATGGAAACAAGCCACACAAAGTTAGGAACCAAAACCACTACCTCAATAAATAGCAAGGTTGAGAGAACCAACATGGGATGTAGCTGTTTCTTGAGCAAGGCCTTAGGCACACAATATAGGATATCTATTATCTAGTAAAAGTATTACCATCATGAAGATAATTGTACATACAAGGGGTCTCAAGTGGAGAAAAGCAAGTAGAGGAAGAAAATATCTCTAGAATTATCACCTAAACAAAATCTATATTTCCTAATCAACAGCGAGGTGGAGCTAAATAAAACCTACAACTGTAATGAGCCACTCGGTCCTCAAGAACCCAGAACAAGGCACACTATTGAAAACAAGCCCTAACGGAGGTCACACCTTGCCATGAGAGCAATAAAATTCATATCAAGCTCTTAAGGCTCAAACCTAAATGAATGTCACCCATATGACTCTTCAAAAGGATACTCGCACTACACCATATTGGAAGCAAGTTCCTAAGCACAAGCTAATGTCTTTGAGGGTCTATACAACTTTAAGCTTATCTAGAAGTCATGAAAATGGAATCGAATGGAAAAAAAATGAACCTCAACTGAGAATAATCTAAATTTATATGAAATTTATACTCTATAATATCAAGAAGAGTTTAGTCAAAAAAAAAGAGACACTGCTTACGTCGAAGCTCATCACGTGCACTCTACATCCATTTTATGATAGGAATTCATGCTTGAATCACCTCCAAATGTAGTCACACTATCGAAATATTGATCACCCATCATTACATTATTTTGACACCAGAATTATAATTTTGGGGGTGAAACCCAAAATCAGATCAAAAATAGAATTTAAGACCCATGATAGTAATCCTAAAATTGACTTTGAAAATAGGTTCTAAATGCTTTATTGAGCTTGTATCTCAAAATAGGTTACAATTTGATACCCCAAACGGATGAAAGTAGGCTATGAAATAAAATCTTCAATCAAAGAAGAATCGAAGAAGAGGATAGCCCCTTTGCGAATGAAAATGCCTTATAGTGATGACTTATGAAACTCCACAAAACACTCCACTGTGTAGTCATATTCCACACGAACAACTAGCACTTCGAATTACTTCATCTATAGCTCCAAATATCGCAAAATAAAGTAGGAGGATCAGACTAGTACATGACTGGTCTTGTTTAAAAGACTAGTCCAAGAAATACATCGTGACCCTGGAGGCTAAGGTTCGTGATTGCGGCCCTCCATCTAATTTTTCATTGTGACCATTGCAGTGAACAAAAAACACACCTTCACAATTGTTGCGGCCAAGGATGTCGTGATCATCGAGTCTGGGTAGTCTGCCTTCATGAACCGGCCTAAGGCTTGTAAATGAAAAGAACAAACCCAACTACACCAAATTTGCTATAACATCATATTTTAGACAAGTACAAAATTTCCTGTGGGGTGTTCGAGATTTATTTAGAACTCCTTATGTAAATGAACTATGCTACCCCACCAAATTTGGCATTTTTAACTTAATAATGTAGTCAAAATTTCAAACATAAATCATCACAATAAATAGAAAGTTCCACACTCAAGCACCATTAAGCCAAAATCCACAATAGGGCTCGGAATGAGAGCAGATGCATCAAGTTACACACGAAAGGTCATTCTATACCAAAGTCTACATTTCAGAGCTAACTATGCTGATGGAATTCTTATTGGAGCACGATTTCTAAGAATCTTAACTGAGTCAAACTTACACAAAAAGCTTAAAGGCCTAAATGCCTAATGGCACAAACTCATACGGATAGCCTCGGGAGCCAAGTCGACCACACTCCAAGCCTTAAATGACCATTTTGAAGCTGTTGGATCCATTAGAATTTTATTTTGTAGTTGTCTTCCTAGAGTTTTGGTACAAGTCAATTGTTCAAGTTCTAAGGGCTTCAAAATATAGAAATTAATATAAAAATTAAATGAATGACTAGGAGACTGTACTACTAATGTCAGTAAGTCATAAATGACTTAAGGATGCTACATGAGAGCGTTAAACACTGAAAAAATTAATAAGTAGAGAAAATGTTTTGGAGGATAATTACATATTTACAGTCAAATCTTATATAAAAGTCACCAATGAATTTTTTTTAATTCACTATAGAAAAAACACTGGAGAAAATATTGAAATTTTGAGCAAATTTTATTGTCTTGTATATCAAATTACAATGATAACTTGAACATAAGATAATTACTGTAACAATAATTGCTTTCAGCATTTACTAAGAGAATTTAGGCCATCTGAATTATTCTCCCTATTTTATTTCATATATTTAATTTGCTTTCTTAGTTAATAATTTAGAATCTTTTAACCATATTAATCGTGTTAATAGTCATTTATCATTCTACTTATAGACCCTAGATTCTTCAGTTAATTGAATAAAAATATAATTTTTAATATATGTTGTACTATGTGCTACAAAACTTATACATTTTTGTGATAGCTGAATAAATTGTATGATGTTAATAATTTTTTTTTCTATTTATTATAAAGGAAAATATTTAAACAATAATGTCTTCAAGTGCAAAACCTTACACAAAAGAAAGCACAACAGACAACCCAAGTGCTATTGTGCCAGCAAATCCTCCTGTGCAACAACAATATCCTATGCTCTTTGGAGTTTTATTGGTTCCAAGCAACGAAATTTCTGGAGTAATTTCTCATTCTTTATTACAATCTATGAAAATTTATTTTCATTAGAATTTATTAATATAAGCTAATGTATCTTCATTTTAATATATGTTAATGCACATCAAATTATATTTTGGAAGAGATTTATATGTATGATAATTTATAATACATGCTAGTAAGGAAACAGCCTCTCTACCTTTATGAGGTAGTGGTAAGATCTGCGTACAATTTATCCTCCCCAGACCCCACTTGTGGGATTTCACTGGGTATGTTGTTGTTGTTGCTAGTAATAAATTTTTGTTTGTGGAATGATTAATGCAGGAAGATATTGTTGAGGGAGAAAAAAACCAAGATTCCTATCAAAAGAGAGATTCTCAATCCATTAGCAGGTAACACCCTTCTAAAAGAAATTGATAAATCTCAAAAATTACTTGTCTTTTCTAATGTCTCAAGTATTTAATATATCATCAAAATATTATCACATAAATAATATAATTGCTCATACAACTTAAACACATATATCATAGTTGTATATGTCAAATTGTAATTATAATGATTCGGACTTGATTGTGATGGCATTAGCCTTAACCTATCAAGACTAGTGTCAAGACCCAATTTCCAAAGTCATGATGACACCTACCATAATCCACTAGTAGGTAAGTCAACCGTAGCCCAAAATTGCTAGTAACCGATTTAAGAATAGAAATTAAACAAATGGATAAAACAACATCATAAATAACAAGGGAACATCTAAAATACAAATGGATATACAATCTAATCCCTCCAAGAATTTAGAAGTTACTAGTACAGAGCCACTATATATCAGTGCCGGCTCTTGCATAAAGCAAGTAAAGCAAAGGCTTTAGGCCCCAAAAATTTTGGGCCCCATTTTTCACAAATAATAAGTTTAAAAATATTTTTTATTAAAAAAATTAGATACTTTAAAATAAAAAAATATTTTTACTTTAAAATGATTAAACTATTCGAAGTATATAAAAATTATTTTTAATTTTATTATTTAGTGACAATATTAAAATTACCAGGTGATGAGAACACAAGAAAAGAATTACCTTAACCAAAAAAAAAAATCCTTAGAACATAATAATAACTCATATTGATAGTTACGACTTTACTTTTAAAATAGAACTGTTAAGAAAATTAGTGTAAGTATAAGATAATGTTATAATTAATATACCTAATCAAACAACAAGGTTAGATTATTGCTTACAAATTTATATATTGCTTATAAAATAATGTCGACAATTTTTGTAACAACTACATCTTCAGAAAAAACCTTTCAAAATTAAAGTTAGACAATTTTTTTATCAAAAATCAACAAGGCCTATTGGTCTCCAAGCATATATATAGACCTCTCAACAACATTTGGCTTTAGGCCACAAATGTCGTTGAGCCGCCCCTACTATATATGAGTACAATCCCTTATGTTGATAAAAATATATACAAATATAGACAGACTAGTCTCAAATTGCCAAAAAAAAAAAAATAAATAAAAAGCCATAGAAGTGTACAATGATTCAAAATGTATATTGTGTTCACCCTCACCTCCGAAAGTTGGCTGCTATAGGCTCGAATATCAACAGTGGTGACTGACGCTCGAATCAACATCACAAAAACATATATAGAGTATAGTATCAGTATTAAGCAATAGATATCCTATAGGTATCATAGGCCAGCTGAGAAAAAAGTCAAAGTAATAGAAAATGTTAACATATAAAACAACAGAGATCAAGAACAAAATATAGTAAAGATCGATATGCACACATGTAAAGGAAACAAACAAGATCTAAGGCAGCTAACTAAATACAACTAAGACCCATAAGTTCAGAAGGTATACTCATATGCAATTTCGGTTACAAACCACAAAGGACTCCCATAAGTTTGATGGGTAAACAAATAGTTAAGAAAATAGTAAAGGAACTAGGCGAAACCCAAAATAATTTCAAATGTGCCAAAGATTTTGAGATCTGGAAGAGAAAGCAGAAAGCCTAGACCTCGAACCATAGATGAAGCCTTTCGATAGTAGTAATATAAATAAAACCAAACTCAATAAGGGTTGGCATAAATCTCGAACAACAAACCACCGATGATGCCTCCCGAATAAAAATTATGGTGAAATCCATATAACAAAAGTTTGTATGTCAACTCCATATCGGAGGATAAGTCATTAGAATCCGGAAGTAGAACGCTTGGACCTTAAACTACTGATTATACCTCTTGATAGTATTTTTTTTCAAAAGCAATAAACCTAGAGGAAGCTGCTAACTTTTTTGCATCAGATGCTATCACAAGGTCTCCATGGATTGTCGTACACATCCTCAAAATATCTTAATATACACAAATAATCAGACCAAAATTAGTTATTTTCAATGAGCGAAATTATAGCCGAAGATTTTGAGATAATATATAGGGATTGTGGATGGAAAGGCATCGAAGCTGAGTTACTTACCAGCTAAGATTCATCTCCATCAAACCCAAGTCTGTTATACTACTATACAAGGCACTAAGTCGTCCAGTATGATGGTGAAGTAAAACTAAGGACTATCGGCTCCAAATATACAAGACTATGGCAATCACTAGTATAAACCTAGACTAAGGCTAAGCATGTTCCAATGAAACACCAAAATCAAGTATAAGACAAATCACGAGATAACAGTGGCATTTAAAGGCAACACAAATACCAATAGTTCCCACATACTACCTAAAACATGGATTCTAACAAGTATAGCATATTCAACTACATACCAACCATAAATTCATGAAAATCCACATACATTTATGTAATCCAACTCAATCTAAAGAGAAGGAAGTTGTGGCGTACCTTAAGGCTGAACACACATGCTCTAAATAACTTCTTAGGAATTTTTTTTTCTTTCTGCAGCCTCGGAACGCTCCCATGCTATCAAAAATAGAATCATAATATTAGTACAGTTATTTTGAAACTAAATTCATATAATTCAGAGGGATATCAAAATCAAAGTCTTTATTAAAGTGGCACTTGTTGAAAAATCAAAAAATTAGTCTGTAATAAGGTCCAAAATAGTTCTCCAAACTTTTGTCCCCAAACGAAAGACAATTTGAGGCTAAATACATAAAAATTATGTCAAACGAGAAGGTTCCCAATGTGTAACCATGTCAATTCTGGACACCTTGGCCTTTGAATAATAACCTGATTCAGACTTGGATCGAGTGAGAAATCGCAATTTGAAGTTTTTGAGATGAAGTTGATCATGTATGTACTATTATTAAAAGGCAAAACCTATTAGCCATCCTAGACTGCTGCAAACACCAGAGCCTGACTTGTGAGTGTAGATCCTAACCTGTGAATGCGGAGAAGGGGAAAGAGGAGGACCCCCGAGAACGCGACCAATGGCACATGGAAAACAAAGGGCTGAGCTCCATGAACACAACCCAGGGAACCATAAACGGGGTCAACAAAATTCCCATGCATCAGCAACAACTTGAATAACTAATTTCGCCAAGTTCAAATCTGCGACGAGGTGCTCAAAATTCATTTCAATCCCATATGGCAAATTGACTATGCTACCTGATAAAATTTGGCATCATAGATCAACGTCACAGTTGAAATATCTACATGAAGTCATCTTGACCAAAAGTGTGTCCCACACCTAAGGGACATTTTAACCAAAATTCATCATGGGGGTTATAATTTATCCAGAAGCCTCCGGAACCAAATAGAAGGTCGTTCTAGACCAAAATATGCATTCTAGAGCTAATCGTATGATAGAATTTTCTTTTGGACACATTTTCCAAGAATGTTGATCAAGGTAAACCTTAGGCCAAATTTCTAAGTCTAAAATGTCAAATGTTTTAAACTTGCACCAAAAGCCTAAGGACTCGAGCTGATCATGCAACTAGCCTAAAATTACTATTTTAGAGATAATAGAATTGTCGAAATTTCATTTTGAGAGTGTTTACCTAACATTTTGACAAATGTGAACTATTTAAATCTCAAAGGTCTCAAATCACAAAAATCATCACAAAATCCAAATGAATGACTGAGTGAGTGAACTGTCAGTCCTAGAAAGTCATAAATGAACTAGGTAACCATAAGAAAGCTCTAACCAATAAAATAGAATAGTAACAAAAAATGACATAAACGATCATTACAACATCAACTACCTAAAGAATTTTCATCTATGAAAGTAAGAGTCAAGAAGTACCTGAAGGCTCAAATAAGTCGAGAGCTACTCCTACATCTCTTGCTCGATCTCGCAAGTAGCCTCCTCAATTAGACGCTGCCTATGATAAATCTTAATTATAGCAATGGTTCTTAAGCAATGTCATCTGACATCTTTGCCTAAAATGTCAACTGGATACTCAACAAAGGTCATACTATAATTCAATCCAATCAAATCATACTAAAGCACATGAGTCTCATATGGAATATACCAGCACAACATTGAGTTACGAAAAACTAGATGGATGGAAAAAAATATATGAAGTAGGGCCAACTCATATGAAACATCACCAACTCAACTTAGAATCTTAGATGGTCATATATACAAGGGTCTAAGCTTTCTTTGCCTCCTAAGACTCATCACAGATTTAAGGGAGATACCCCCAAGAACCCCCTATTACCAATACCAAAGCACAAAGGACTGCACCTGCAGTCAGCATAGCTCTAGTTCCTACTTGGAGTTATCCTAAACCTATCCTAAATCACTCGAACACTCTCTGGGGCCTCCTGAAGCAAGTTTATACCATGTGGCTATAACTTTGATAACTCAAACTAACCAATCAAATAGAGACAACATCTGCCATATAAAGCCTCGAATGGGGCATCTGAATACTCAACTAGTCATTGGTGTTATACGTAAACTCTACCAAGGAAAAAAACTAATCCCACTGACCTCCAAACTCTAACACATAGGCCCACAACATATCGTCAAGGGCCTGAATTGTATGCTTTGACTGGCCATTCATATATAAGTGAGAAGTTGTTTTAAGATTAACTTGGGTACCTAATTTTCTCAGAAAATCCCTCTAAAATCTAGATGTAAACTGAAACCCTCAGTTTGATCGGCACCCCATAAAGAAAAACCACCTGTTGAAAATAGATATGAGCTAATTGCTCCACCGCTAAAGGAAGACTGAATTTGGGAGGAAATGTGTTAACTTGATCATCGATCAACGATGACCCAAGTGCTCTCAACACATTAAGAAGTTTAAGGAAACCATATCATAAAGTCCATAGTGATACGTTCACACTTTTTTTAGAATGGGTAATCTTTTAGACTCCTCACAAGGCCTCTAATGCTCGACTCCATCTTTTAGCAGCACAGATAATGAGAAAAACAATCAATCTACAGTATCCTACTATGATAACAACTTACCACGCCATGGTGGTACCACCATAGCAAGTTACACAAAGATAGAAACTTTGTAATTCACATCCTAACCCCATATTCAAAGCATACTCTCAACCCCATAGGAAATAACCTCTCTACCTCTATGAGGTAGTGGTAAGGTCTGCCTACATTCTACCTTCCCCAGACCCCGCTTGTGGGATTTCACTAGGTATGTTGTTGTTGTTGTTTACTCTTAAATCATGATGTTCTAAAACATACCCTTAATGCCAAGATCGATTTTGAGAATTATGCTACCCAAACTCTTTTCCGTAAAGATGTATAGGCTTCTTATCTACTCGAATGATCAAATATACATGGCTTAATTTTCATCTGAAACTAGCCTAGGCTCAAAATTCTCACTTTACTATATAGAATTTTTATAGACCAATTTTCTTTTCTATTAACCTACCTATAATAATGGGGCCAAGTCATTACAATAAATGCCAATTATTTACCCATCAATTATCATTGAGTGATCAAATAAGAAAAAATGGGCTAAGGTAATGATAGAGCAGTGCCAGAATCATTGAACAACTATGATATTTGTATCAGATATCCCTCTTAGTCTCCTAAGTCACTTCTTTGACTGGACAATGCTTCTAATTCACCTTCAAAGACTTAATCTCTTTGTTTCTTAACTTTTTGACATCTCGATCAAGAACAAAAATTGGCTACTTCTCATTTAGAGGTTCTTGTCTAACAACACTGAATTTCATTTAATGAGGTAATCTCCATCCCCATGATAATTTTTTAGCATAGATACATGGAATGTTAGATGGAATTAAGACAAGCTAGGTAGTAAGGCCAATTTATAGGCCATTGGCCATACACATTCAAGGATTTCAATGGACACATTTAATGAGGACTGAGCATGCCCTTCCTGTAAAATATCATGAAACCCTTCATGGGTTACACTTTTAGGAGAACTTGTTTGCCAATTTAAATGACATTTCTCTTACCTTGAGGTCCATATATTATTTCTGTCGACTCTAGACTACTATAAGCTTCGCTTTGATACTCCTTAGCTTGTCTTGCGTATCCTTTACTATGTCAACCCCCAAGGACTTTACACCCCCACTTTCAAACTATCTTATGGGTGATCTATATTTTCTCACACACAGAGAGATTAAAAGGCATCATATCTATGCTGAGTGAAAGTTGTTATTATAAGGGAACTCACATAATGGTAGAAACTTACTCTGATGGCCTCCAAAGTCTATCATTGAAGCTCTCAACATGTCTTCAAACACTTAAATGGTTCTCTTTGACTATCCATCAGTCCATGGGTGAAATGCCATGCTAAAGTTGAGTTGCATACATAACTTATAATGTATCTTCCCCCAAAACATGGAGGTAGACTGAGTATCATGGTCTAAGATGATAAGAAAGGCACTCTATTTAACCTTACTATCTCCTTCACATAGAATTTTGCAACTATTGTGCATTATAGTCCACTATAAACTAGAATGAGTTGGGATGACGTTTTTAGCTTGTCAACCACAATTCAAATATAATCAAACTTTCCCAAGGTCTAGGGGAGACCCACAACAAAATCCATTGTTGTTCTCTCCCACTTCCAATCAAAACTAGGCATCGTCTAAAGTAAACCTTCTAGCCTTTAATTCTTATATTTCACTTATTTTCAATTCTGACAGTTGACCACAAATTTGACTATGTCCTTTTTCATAACAGGCCACCAATACAACTGCCTCAAGTCCCAATACGCCTTGGTCACATGCGGATGTAAAGAATACCACTAGCCATGAGCTTTTAATTATATATTCTCAGTTATACCATCTATACAAGGAACAAAAATCCTTTCCCTAATGCTAAGCACACCACTCGAATCCATGGCAACATCATGTGTGTTACTAGACTCTACTTTTTTCTAATGTCATTCAGGTCTTCATCCATGAACTATTTGGGCTAGATCTCCTAAATGAAAATGGACCTCAAGTTAATAGTGGTTGAAACCCCACCTTTCTCTCAGATGCCAGACCTTATGAACATTGCCTCCTACACCTACATCTCCTAAGCCAATGGTTACTTAGCTGCACTTAACATAGATAGACTACTAATGCTTAGTGGTTTTTGGCTTTATGCTTCTGCCACCACATTAGCCTTACCTAATCGGTATTGGATGATGATATCATAATCCTTAAGCAACTTTATCTTTCACCACTGCCTCAAATTTAGGTCCCTTTTAGTGAACACGTGTTGCAAATTATGATGATTAGTCAAAACCTCACATTTATTATTATGGACATAATCCCGCAAAATATTTGGAGCAAATACTATCGCTACCAACTCTGGATCATGTGTTGGGTGGTCTGCTCATGATCCTTTAACTGCCGCAAATATAAGCTTTGATATTCTTTTCTTGTGTCAACATAACACCTTAACCCATTCATGAAGAAATATAACAAATAATAAAGTTCTTACCTTCCACTAGTAATGTCAAGATTAGAGTTGTATTCAAAAGAGTCATAAGCTTCTAGAGGCTCTCGTCACATTTATCTTTCACCCAAAGCCACATCATTTTGGGTCAGGCATGTCAAGTGAGAAATAGAGGAAAAGTCTTTCACAGAGCGTCAATAGTAGCTAGCAAATCTGATAAAACTTCTTACTTCAGTTCTTGATCTAGGATGAACCTAATTTATAGCTACTTCAACCATTTGGAGATATACCATCTCCCCATCCTTTGAAATGACATGCCCTAGGGAGACAACAGAGGACAACCTAAATTCACACTTAGAAAATTTTGCACGTAATTTTTGTTTCCCTATGACACCCAGAACAATGTGAAGATGGTCTATATGCTCTTCTTTACTCTTTGAGTAGACCAAGATATTGTCAATTAATACAATAACAAATGAGTTTACAAATAGCTTAAGCACCTCATTTATCAAACTCATAAAAGATGCAGGAGCATTGAGCGAACCAAAAGATATCACCAAAAATTCATAATGACTAAACTTGGACTAAAAAGTAGTCTTAGGCACATCCTTATGCCTAATTTTTAACTAGTGATAACCCAATCTAAGATCTATATTTGAGAACAATGAAGCACCTCGAAACTGATCAAAGATCATCAATACAGTACTTAGGCCTAATCTTTAACTAGTGATAATCTAATCTAAGATATATTTTTGAGAACATTGAAGCACCTTGCAACTGGCCAAAGATCATCAATACAGTGAAGCAGGTACTATTTGCGAAAAGAGGCCTTATTTAACAATCAATGGTCTATACACATTCTCATGCTCCCATTCTTTTCTCAATAAATAAGACTGGATCACCCCACGACAAAGCACTAGGATGAACAAACCCCGTATCAAAAAATTCTTGGATCTAAACCTTAGGCTCTCTTAACCCTACTTAGGCCATAGAATAAGGAGGGACACAAATAGGATGATTTAGGCTCTAACTCGATGTAGAAATCTATATGACTATCGAGACGCATACCCAAGAAATTTGTACAAAAAACTCCCTTAAATTCATATAATATAAAAATGGAATCAATAAAAGGGGACTCTGCCTTAACATCCCTAACATGCACCAAACATACTAGACAACCGTGCTTCACCATTTTTCTAGCCCAAATATAAGAGATGACCTTAGCTGGCTTAGGCTTATCTACCCCTTTCCACTCTAACCTTTCCTTATCCGAGATATCTAGAGCAACAACTTTAGCATGAAAATTAAGCACTGTGTTATAGAGGGACAACCAAGTCATGTATAAAATAACGTTGAAGTCATTCATATCCAGAATCACCAAGTCAGCCAAGTCTGGAATCCCATAAACAAAATAGATCAAGCCCAATAAACATGGGTAACTATAACAAGCTCTTCCACAATGGTGGAAACATGAATGGGGTGTCTAGTACATCAGAAATAACATCACATACCAAGGCTAACTTTACTAATACATAAGATTAGGTAGAGCCTCGGTGAAATAGAACAATAGTCATCCGATCACAAACAAGAATACTACCTATGATAATTGTATCAAATGCCTCAACCTCCATCCTACTTGAAAAAGCATAAAACTGGGCTTTATTATTTGGTCAGGCGACCTCCTTGCCCATCGACACTCTCTTTTACAAAGTTCCTCTTCTCCCACCTTGTAGATGCCCTCTACTATCATTTCCTCCACCTGTAGGCACAATAACTCTAGTCTACTACTGCACGACGATAGCCATATGGGGCTAGGTGCACTCCCTCCTAAAATTTCTAGGCTCCCCACAAGTAAAGAAATTATGATTAAGAGAAGGTTGAGTACCTGGGATAGAAGAAGCACCCTAACTGTTGTGAGTAAAAATCTACTGTGAATTCCTAAAATATACACCTATTGAATCAAGCGTGCTAACTGCACTGGCCAAGCCAGAATGTATGGATTACCTAAACCATAGGAGTAGGAACCTTAAAAGTTACCTGAACACTTGGGTCTCTTAGCTAGATCCTTGGTCTGTCTATCTTTCCTTACCCTCTCAACCTTCTTAAAAAAATTTATCACCTTTTAAAGGTCTCACAAGTAGCAGTCATATAGACAGTCAATCCTTGCGGCTTAGAATTCAAACCTTTAACAAATAGTGTGACTCCCCAGACCTATCGCCTAGACGTGACCGGCGAATGGGGGACCCAAAGGAAACCCAAACAAGCCACATAGCATATCATTACACATCCTTGGTCGCGGAAGTAATTAAAATAACAATAAGTGATAAGACTAAACAAGGGGAATCAGGTCTAAGGTAAAGAGTTAAACACTTGAATAACATAAATAAGTCAAAGCTCAAGCATGATACATAACTTGTCTAACAATATCTCTAGACGTAGAACTTAGTAGGGGCCAAGACAAGCAACCGGGCTCACCCTCATAGTCATAAGTATTCCAAAATATACAATATGTAGTCTAAACATAAGCATGAAAGAAGATAAATATTGTCCCCGGACATGAGGAATCACCAAAAGCTAACTTGAACAATCCATCTAGCCATGAGGCAAATCAATAGGGGCACCAGTTCCTACATAGTAACGTCCTGTAGGCATAGAGTATGCGTTAGAACATTTGAATGTATGGGATGCAATGCATGTAACTTACCAAAACCTGTATATCGACATTAGATGACAAGGCATATAATATAGAAACAGCTGAATATCAAAGAATGTAATATACGAGATGCTATGAAAGTCATGATACATGATATTCAAATGATGCACTTATATATATTGGTGATGTGACCTCAACTGACATAAGTAAGACCAAGCGGGCTATTACTTGGAATCCCAATAAAATTCCCTCATCTGTAAAGAGGTGATCTACTTGCCAAGGACCATACTTCACCTTATGGGATAACTCCCTCTTTGTATGAAGTAACCTTCCATATAGGACAACTCCCTCTTAGGATAGGATTTTCACAAATCAGAAATCAAATCATTCCTTCTCCTTACGAGATAACTCCCTCTTCGGATCGAAAACCTATGCTAGACACATAGTTCAAGAAAAGGGAGAGAGCCCTTGGGGATAGCCCTAACGCCCCCAATACATCGGTGCTAAGTCATCATCTCACAAGAATAAATATACATATACATATATATATACATACTTTCAAATGACGTAAATTACTTTCGAAACCATCTCAATGCATTCATAGGCTTAAAGGCCAAAACATAATTTCATAGTCTATATACTCATGCATAGGAATAGCCCATTCATATGAAAAATGGTACAAGCACCCAAAATGCTCAAAGATCCAAAATTAAAGACATACATGTGATCACAATATTGTCATAACCAACATTTTTATCAAAATCATACCATAACACAAAATTGGGCCTGACCCATAACATAAGTTCTCAAAATAATCTATTTACATGAATGCATATGCTATGAACAATGAGATAATGACATGGGTAATTAAGACTAAATGTAAAATCAACATTTATAATATGAAATTGAAGTGAAATCATAATTAAATATGTATTTAAATTCATAGTGTAATCACCCATGCCTAAATAATTCTTAAAGGGGAAATGCATACTTATAATTTCACAAACCTCAAAGTAAATCCTCATATAGTGGTTTAAATCACATTAAAATCATCAAATAAACACTACCTATGCATCAATAGAATTTCAGGAATCATAATATTCAAAACCCCAAATTAAAGTAAACAAAATCCATGTAGGTTTTCTTAAAAATAATTGTGGGTCTCCTTGATTGGAAGGAATCAAGGATCAATCCACATACCTTAGACATAGAGTTCCTTCGAATTGAGTTTGAGAAGAATGGAAGCTTGGAAGTAGGGCTTGGAATCCAAATTTATTCTTGGGTTTCCTTAAAATTGAAGTGGAGATTAAATGAGGCTCTTGAGAGGATTTGGGAGTCTGATTTAGATGATAGTAGTGAAATTAGGTCCTTAGGAATAGGGTTTAGGTATTTTAGGGAGGTTAAGATAGCCAAGGAGGTCAAAAAGAGTCATTAGGATAATTAACATTTATGAAAATGTCATTAGTGAACAGATGGAAAATTTGGCAAAGTGTTGCCCCACGGAAGATCCCAAGGATTTTGTGGCACTTCATGGGTCATGTAAAGTGCCCGTGACAATGTACTTAGTCTAAAAATTGAAGTTGTAAATCGATTGGAAAAAGACTTTTCGTCGCGACCCCGGAGGCCTCCTCGGGTCGTGTGGAGCTTCATGGCTCGAGTGGAGGGATTGTGGCACCATGCTTGGTGCAGGAAAGTGTCATCGAGGCTTCATGCCAAGGTCCACGGGTCGTGCCCCGTGCCACGGATCGTGGTGAGGTGGCGTGGCTTAACACTTGGCAAAAAAAAAAAATTCCCCCAAACGCCCACTTTAGCCCTCTTGCTCACCTTCACACCTCAACCCACGACCAGTGGCAGACCACATGACCCATGCCAATGGTTGTGGCCCATTGCTTAGGTGAAAATTGGCTTTTCCCAGCCACACATGCCTCACACGACCCGTACAAGCCACCACTGGACGTATAGGTGCCCGTGGGGCTTCACTGCATGGGAGGGTCTCATGAAGACGGTCACAACTCCTTCATCCAAACTCGAAATAAGGTGGAACCAAGTGTATTGGAAAGCTAACTCAAAGCTCTTTCTTTTGAGATGTCGTTGGCCACCCATATCCAAATTGCTAAAAGTTATGACTGTTTAAAGTTGACCCTTCTACCGGTACTTGTGTCGAACTTAGCCAATGGAAATCCTTTTGAACTTGGCTTGTGATAGGGGCCCATGATAGACTTAAGCGGCTTACATAATCTTGGAAAGTTTGGATCCTAACAAATGTAGGAATCCTCTCCATTTTTGTAGTTACCAATTGGTGTTATATCTAGAAAAAATATGGAACTTAGCCTCATATGTGGCTAAAGTTATTCTATGCTATTTAAGTGTCAAGAATTCATCCTTCTTGAGATATATCAAGTTATGGGGAACATACCTCTCCAGAAACAATGCGTGGAATTGAGCCTAAACAAGCAGTGGCATGATAGGTGATCGACATTCCACAAAAGGTCTCTAACGCTATTTGCCATTACCCTATAATTGAAAGGTCACGAACTCCAGAGGATGCTGATACACAATTTCCAGATTATACAGTCTCTCATAATAATCTAAGGTGAACTCATAAGCATTCTTACTCTTTGTACCTTGGAATATTGGCGACTTCTACTTTAAAAACTTTGTTAGTATCTAATATTCTATACTAGTCATCACTACCCTAGAAAAAGGATGAATAAAAGCATGATTACCCATTGCTCCCTCAATTACACAATCCATAGAAGCAACGAGGCAAGTGAAAAGAGATGTAGTGACAGCCATAACAGGGATGGTTTCAGAACCAACAAACCTAGAAAGAAAATTTAGTATCTTTTATGCAATGTTGCGGTCCAAGGAAGGGAATCCTACAACCTCTGTCTGATCTTCAACCTCGACATTCTCCTCTATATCTAGCTTCACATTCTCTTCAATCTCAACTTGAGGTGCAGGTGGGGCCTCTCCTGCTTATACCTTCTTAGATTGGACCCCACCCCTAATGGGTGCTAATGTTTCTCTGTGTCATCCTCTTGCTCGGCCCCCACATCGTGTTACGGGCTCCTCTGCGGGCTCAGTGGTGCGAGCTGTTAGTCTAACACCAGTGTAGCATGTGTTAACCATTTATGGATAGAAGAGTGAAGGAAGTCATACACCAATTTGGATCAGTAGACACCAATCGAAATAAAGACATAGCATGAAAATATGATAAAACAAAACACAAGAAATATATCCCGAAGTCCCATAGCCTCTCAAAGAAAAGTATTAACATATATGTACATTCCACCAAGAATCTAGTAGACTCATTTTGGTACAAGGAGATCAATGAACAAACCTAAGCTCTTTTAACAACTTTTTTCACGATCTTAAATAGTCCAGGAGTTGCACCACACTAACCCTTTAGTGGGACAACCAATAACCCATACAATTAAATAATTAATATAGGTTTTAACAAAAATTGACATTACAAAAATAAATCGTTAAAAATAATAAAGATAATGATATGAATAACATATCAAAACTAACAATGAAAGGTTTTTACCAAAGAACTCAAAGACATTATACCAAAACATCAAACTACAAGTCTAACACTGGGGATGCAATCATGAAACTAAAACGAGTAAATATATAAAAGTAGTCTAAGTCTAGAATCGAAATGGACAAGAT
Organism: Solanum clarkiae; assembly: GCA_011800125.2. Lineage (NCBI taxonomy): Eukaryota > Viridiplantae > Streptophyta > Magnoliopsida > Solanales > Solanaceae > Solanum > Solanum clarkiae. The sequence goes on along the minus strand of JAABOM020089084.1, from coordinate 3,839 downwards.
AACAGAATAGCTCATTGCAGCCTGAAATGTATTGGCTCACTCTTGGATTCATGAATCAACAGTCACTTAACTAAGGTATATCTGTATCCCCGGATGAAGCTTTGTACTTAATAATAAAAGAGCAAGTGCAATATCAGTACATATAATAATAATGTACTGGTATGATCACACATCTACTCTAACAAGCAAGATATAAGGAAGAAACCAAACATAGTAAGCCATGCACATGTTGAAAATAACATAGTATTAGCAATTCATACTCATGTTGGAGTCTTAGATTATCATATCATTGAAATTTCAACAATATACCTCTGAAGAGACAAAAACTTAAATAAGTTATTTGTTGGAATGTGACACCCGATCCACTAATATGGCATAACGTGATATCAGGTTTAATAATATGTCGAAACAGGAAATCTGGTCTAATAATATGTCAGAATGTGATAATCGATCCAAATAGTGTGTCCAAATGTAACACTTGATCCATAATAACAAGAAATGGCATTATTATAATCATAAAAATATTCACAATAAATGATACACAATTGATCAATTTCAAGTAAGAGGCTCATTAAACTTAATTAGACCATGAAGATTGCCAATTAACTTTAATTTATCATTTCCATTTTCACGTACAAGCAAGAAATATTATGAAATACTTAAAATGCATATATCACACAAGTGGGAATATTAAGGCATCACCTATCTTGAATTCAAGCCTTCAACTCTATAGGCTGGAGTTTTTTCCTTTTTCAAAGTCCTAGCTCGTTCTTGGTTTGTAAGCAATCAAGGAATATATCTAATCAATAATAATGTCCTAATTTAATTGAATTATAGAAAAATCCTAACCTTGGTCAATTTCATGATCATCTCCCCTAACTAAGCCTTATACTCACCATTAATCATAGGTCTAAATCCTTTGGGCTTATACTCACCATAAATCATAGGTATAGATCCTTCTCTTTATCAATTCTTCCAGAATCTAATGTCTAGGAATTAAAATATACATTAAGGAATAGATTAACTTTCCTTTAGCAAGAGATTTTATAGAAGATTGAAGAAGAACAGCCCTAGGACATTTCTAGTCTCTCGAGAATGAAGTGGGAGGAACAAAAATGAATTTGAATTTTTTTTTAAGTTTAGACTCTCGTCTCACTATGGAAGCAACCTACTCAATCAATCTTACCATAGTGGTAAATTGGTAAGTTTCTAAAAATTTTCAAAAATCACCTTTAACAATAAACCCTGATGAAGCTTTAAATTAGTAAGTTTCTAAAAATAAATAGTGATGAAGCTTTGTACTTAATAATAAAAGAGCAAGTGCAATATCAGTACACATAATAACAATGTGCTGGTATGATCACGCATATACTCTAACAATTAAGATATGCAAGAAACCAAATATAGTAGGCCATGCACATGCTGAAAATAACACAGTATTCACAATTCATACTCATATCGGAGTCTTGGACTATCATATCATTGAAATTTCAACAATATACCTCTGAAGGGACAAAATCCTAAACAAGTTATTTTTTGGAAAGTGACACCCAATCCACTAATGTATCACAACATGATTTCAGGTTTAATAATATATGAAAACATAAAATCTGGTCTAATAATATGTTAGAATGTGACAATCGATCCAAATAGTGTATCCAAATGTGACACTTGATCTATAGTAACAATAAATGGCATTATTATAATCATAAAAACATTCACAATAAATGATACACAATTGATCAATTTCAAGTAATGGGTTCATTAAACTTAATTAGACCATAAAGATTGCCAATTAACTTTAATTTATCATTTCCATTTTCACGTACAAGGAAGAAATATTATGAAATACTTATCATGTATATATCACACAAATGGGAATATTAAGGCATCACCTACCTTGAACTCAAGCGTTTAATGCTATAGGTGTAGTTTTTTTTTTTCAAAGTCCTAGCTCGTTCTTGATTTGTAAGCAATCAAGGAATATACTTAATCAATAATAATGTCCTAATTTAGCCGAATTATAGAAAAATCCTAACCTTGGTCAATTCCATGATCATTTCCCCTAACTAGGGCTTATACTCACCATTAATCATAGGTCTAAATCCTTATCTTTATCAATTCTCCCCAGAATCTAATGTCTAGGAATTAAAATATGCATTAATGAATAGAATATCTTTTCTTTAGCAAGAGATTTTGAAGAAAATTGAAGAAGAACAGTCCCAGGTCATTTCTAGTCTCTCAAGAATGAAGTGGGAAGAACAATAATGAATTTGAAAATTTTTTTTAAGTTTAAACTCTCGACTTTCTCACTATGGAGGCAACCTACCCCACCATGGCGCGATTAATCTTACCATAGTGGTAAATTCGTAAGTTTCTAAAAGTTTTCAAAAATCACCTTTAGGAATGTTACAGTAATTTACAGCTCCACAAACAAATATCATATAATTAGAACTCTTTGTTGGTTAATTATTTTTGAGATATCTTTTAATGATCATGTTATGAACCTTTCAAACTATGGTCTAGAGATTATTTTTTTATAATTTTAAAGTATTATTAAAAGAATTTATTCAATCAATCTAATATGTGATCGTCAAATAATAGTCTAATGATTTGTTAGTTTAAACAGTCAAATTTGCACAACTTTTTAAATATCAGGGAAAATATCTAAACAACGGCCTATAAATTGATATGTATGTAAATCATCATGAATAGAATCACAAACTGTAAAAGCAATAATCAATTTAAATTCTCAGCTTTTGAAAAAAAAATCAATTGTGATAATAATTATACTTTGGTGATTTGAATTATAGGCCTATGAACACCGAGCTATATGATTCAAGCTTTGTTGTTAGGAGTCAATCAGCGGATCCTCACTTCCATGCGGTAGAAAAAAATTCAAACTCTTGTAAGTTACATCTTGAAAATATTATTTAAGCAGATCCTTTTTAATAAATAATAACTGATTTTAGCGATACTTTTTATTTATTACTATTCATAGCAATATATATCAATACTATAATAAATCTGCACTTGTATTAAAAGTGAACTATGCATTCAGTATAAATGTATTACTAAGTGTTTAGAAAATAAATTGCTATTGATATAAATGGTAAATATTTTCTTAATAATCTAATATATCTATGTAAGTTTCCCTTACACACAGACGCGCGGGCGCGCGCGCGCGCGCGCACACACACACACACACACACACACACACACATATATATATATATATATATACTAGTTCTCAGACACGTGTTTTGCACGTGTGTCCTAAGAAAATAGTATATCGATAAAAATAAATAATAAAAATATTCAAAGTGCAATGGTACAAGCTAATATTGTTGAACAATTTGACTATTCAAACTAACTATTTGAATGACAAATAATTATATAGTGTTAGAATCTGTAAAATCAAGTGTAGAATGAGTTACATTTTGATATCTTTAGGTAAAAAACATGTGGATTCATCTGGAACTATGAAATCTTATACAGAAATAAGGATCTTGAAAATAATTTTTGAGACAAAGATAAAGAAGTGCAATAAAAAAACTACTCTTCTACAGAAACGAATTGGCAAAACTAATTTTGAGATGTACTTGCAGTATATAGTGTCACAAATTTTTATACATACTTGTTGCAAAAAAAATTTAAAAACATAAAATACATAGAGTAGCATAATATACTACATCTATTTGATTTGAACTATTAATAAGTACTAAAAAGATTTCCAGCATGACCCAAACAATTACATTATAGGATATTGCTTGAAAATATACACAAAAAAGAATATATATTTTCATGATCATTCATAGAAAATAAACCAAATAAAATGA
>JAABOM020089075.1:0-29269 GCA_011800125.2 Solanum clarkiae | reverse complement strand
TAATCATCCTAACCTTCTCAAGAGCCTCCATAACCAGATCCATTCCCAATAAAGCCACCTCTCCAACCTCAAACCAAGCAACCAGTGATCTACAATGTCTCCCATAAAGAGCCTAAAAAGGAGCCAGACCGATGCTAGAGTGATAGCTATTGTTGTATGCAAATTCAATCAAAGGAAGATGATTATCCCAACTACCCCTCAACTCCAATACACAAGCCCTTAGCATATCTTCAAGTGTTTGAATGGTTCTTCTGGCTTGGGCATCCGTTTGGGGGTGAAAGGTTGTACTAAGTTGGACTTTTGTACCAAGACCCCTTTGAAAAGACCTCCAAAAGTGTGAAGTGAATCATGAACCATGATCCGATATGATAGACAAAGGAACCCTATGCAACCTCACTAACTCATGGATGTACAACCTTGCATACTCTTCATCCCCATATGTGGTCTTAACCGGTAGAAAGTGAGCTGATTTCATCATCCTATCAACCACCACCCAAATGGAATCAAATCCTTTTCTAGTCTTGGGCAACCCAAACACAAAATCCATATTAATCACCTCCCACTTTCAAGTAGGAATCTCTATGTCTTGGGTTAGGCCACCCTGCCTTTGATGTTTGGCTTTGACTTGTTGACAACAATTGCAACCGGAAACGAATTTGGTAATGTTCCTCTTCATGCCTCCCCACCAATACACATTTCTCAAGTCTCTATACATTTTGGTGGAACCGGGGTGGATAGAATAAGAAGAATTATAGGCCTCATCAAGGGTCTTCTCCCTCAAACCATCAACACAAGGCACACACAATCTACCTTGGTACCTAAGGGCCCATCTCCCACTTAAAAGAAAATCTCTACTTTGCCTTCTTTCACCAAGGCCTTCAATTCAAGCAAGGAGGAGTCAAGATCTTGCTTTGCTATCACCTCATCAACCGAGGAAGATTTGGAACCATCAACAACCATAACACTATCATCACCAATCTGTTCCAACCTAACCCCCAGTCTAGCCAATCTATGCACCTCCCTGGCCATCTCCCTATCACCACCCTCAACATGGGCTAGGCTACCCATTGACACTCGACTCAGAGCATCCGCCACCACATTTGCCTTATCTGGATGATAATGCACACTCATGCCATTAGCCTTGAGAAGTTCTAGCCACCTTCTTTGTCTCAAGTTGAGATCTTTTTGAGTGATGACTTATTGGAGGCTCTTATAATTGGTGAAGACATCCGCATGCACCCCATACAAATAATGTCGCCAAATCTGTAATGCAAACACCACGGGGACTAACTCTAGATCATGGGTATGGTAGTTTCTTTAATGTAACTTGAGTTATCTAGAAGCATAAGCTATGACCTTACCATTTTGCATTAGCACACAACTCAAACCAACTCTAGATGCATCATAATACATAACAAAACCCTCAAGCCCATCCGATAGTAATAATATAGGAGCAGACACAAGTCTATCCTTCAATGTTTTGAAAGCTTCTCTCACATCCATCGGTCCACACAAACTTATCCTTCTTTTAAGTCAATTTGGTGATAAGGGAAGCAATGGAGGAGAACCCATTCACAATTCTTCTGCATTAACCCACAAGGCCCAAGAAGCTCCTAATATCCGACGGGGTCAATAGTCTAGGCCAATTCCTAATCATATCGGTTTTCTTAGGGTCCACTTTTATACCATCCCTCGACACTATAAGACCCAAAAATGCAACCTCCTTCAACTAAAACTCACACTTATCATATTTAGCATATAATTTCTCCTCCCTCAATCTTTGCAACACCACCCTCAAATGACCCATATGCTCCTCCCTACTATGTGAATAAAGCAATATATCATCAATGAAGACCACAACAAAGGAGTCAAGGTAAGGTTTGAAAACCCTATTCATTAGGTCCATGAAGATGGCTAGTGCATTAGTCAACCTAAACGATATCACAAAAAACTCATAATTCCCATATCTAGTCCAGAAGGCCGTCTTGGGAATATGACACTCCCTCACCCTCACTTGATAGTACCCGGACCAAAGATCAATCTTAGAGAAGAAACTAGCCCCTTGCAATTGGTCAAACAAGTCATCAATCTTTGGAAGAGGATACCTATTCCTTATAGTGACCCTATTGAGTTGTCAGTAGTCAATGCACATCCTAAGTGACCCATTCTTCTTTTTCACAAACAACACCGGAGCGCCCCAAGGTGATTGACTAGGTCTAATAAATCCCTTTTCCAACAAATCTTTCAATTGTTCCTTTAACTCCTTCAACTCTGTTGGGGCCATACGATAAGGGGGAATGGAGATAAGTTGAGTGTCAAGAAGGAGATTTATGCCAAAATCTATCTCCCTTTCGGAAAGAACACTGGAATGTCATTTGGGAAGACATGAAGAAATTCGTTTACAACGGTGACCGACTCAATGGAAGGGACTTTGGACTCCACATCTTTAACCCTCACAAGATGATACAAAAACCCCTTAGAAATCAACTTATGGACTTTAATGCATAAAATGAATCTACCCTTGACCACCACATCTTGACTTTCCAACTCAAGGATAGGTTCATTAGGAAATTGAAACTTGACCATATGGGTTCTATAATCAATAGAAGCATAGTAGATATGTAACCAATCCATCCCAAGTATGATATGGAAATCTACCATGTCTAATTCAATAAGGTTACAAGGTAACAACGTATCCAAAATGCAAAGAGGACAACTCCTATAAACTTTCCTAGCAACAATAGAGGCACCAATAGGAGTAGACACTTCATATGACTCATGCAACAACTCGGGGATAACATGGAATATTAGTTAGCAACAAGAGGAGTAACAAAGGAAAGAGTCACACCCGAGTCAATTAAAGCATACACATCAAAGTCAAACATTTTCAACATATCGATAACAACATTGGGGACCTCACCAACCACTTGCCTTCCATATAGAGCATAAAATCGATTGTGCCTTGGGGCACCACCTTGAGGACTACCTCTCCCCAATGGAACCACATTAGCACCCTGGACCTTGCCACGGTTTCTTGGATAATCTACCTTCTTGTGACCAAACTCTCCACATTCATAGCATGCGTTAGAACCCTTCAAACATGGGCCTCCATGGCTCCTTGCATACTTAGGGTACACATCAATAAGAGCCACCTCACCAATACCTTGAGGTCTAGGGAATTCACTGGAAAACCTCCTAATAGTATCATGATGAGACCCTTGGCCTTGACGAAATTTAGCACCCTTTAGGAATTTACCCTCAAATTAGGCCCTCTTGGCCTCATGTCCTCTTCTCTTACTCATCTTTTCCTCCTCCATTTGGTCGATGTATGTCATCAACTGAGACAAGTCCATGTCACTAATTAGCATGGAAGACCAGCATTCTTCACTTACCAAGTCGAAGACCTCCATCACGAACTTATTCATCCTAGTTCTAGGATCGGCCACCAAATGAGGAGCATACTTTGAAAGTTGATTAAACTTGAGGGCATACTCCCTCACGCTCATAGCACCTTGTTTTTAAGTTCATAAACTCCACCAACATATCTTCCTAAGCACAAGATGGAAAAACCAGTTAAAAGCCAATTTGAACTCCTCCCAGAGTACCACATTACCAACCCCCTTCTCACCCTTCCATTGATCATACCATATTTGAGATACCCCTTTGAGTTGGTACACTGCCAACTCCACCTTTTCATTCATCCCAACACCCATGATATTCAAGATTTTGTAGACCTCATCAATGAATTCTTGTGGATCTTTATCCACCTTTGACCCATAGAAAACCAGAGGATTCACCCTTATGAATTCTATTACCCTAACTGTTGAGGTAGTAGCATGAGAGGCTTGGGCCCCTTGATTGACTTAGTTAGCCACCACTTAGGCAAGCATAGTAAGAGCATCCCGGAGCTCACCATTGGTGGGTTACTCCTTGGGAGTTTGAGCCCTTCGTCCTCGAGTATTTGGCATGATCTAGAATTGCAAATAATAATTGTTATGGGGAAAAATTGCTATAACGCCGACATAGAATATGAAGAAAGGAAATATTTCCTAAAACGCCTCAAAGCCTCGTACTCATAGTCATGGCGCGTTTCACAAACATGAGTAGGCCTCTAATCGAAACGGTGGGTTGGAATCCCGAATCTATCAACTAAGTACTCTGATACCAATCTTGTCACGACCCAAGCCTAGGGCATAGACGTGACACGGCGCAAGGGGAACCCGAAGGGACCCCAAGCAAGCCTCTTAGACCATCATCAAACATTCTTGGTTGCAAAAACAATAAATCAAGCATCAACAGATAAAAGAATGGGGGAAATGGAGCTAAGGAAAAAGGCTTGCACAATATCATAGTCAAGAGACAAGAGTGAACTCATATCATAGATACAAACATGTCCAACAACCACCTTTACTACATAGATAATAGCGAGCGTCAAGACAAAGCAACCGGGCTCATCCTCAAAGTCAAATAAAACATGAAGAAGAGTGTCTCAATACGTAGCAAGAGAGAGTAGACTAAGGTCCCCGAAGTAGAGGACTTACCAACTAGCTTGAATAGCACCGAACTAGCCACGTGGAGGAGGATGATCAACTTGGGCTTCGGTTCCTACATAGTGATATCATGTAGGCAAGAGTATGTGTTAGTGCGTTTGAATGTATTAAGTATGTAGGATGCAATGCAACAATAGGTTGCCGTCATAATCAAAATGCATAGTATTAAGCAATAGGTATAATATAACAATATGGCATGTATGATCAATGCTTAAGTAAAACATGCTTAAGTAACTCATGCTCATATAAGATATCATATGTGTAGAAGAGACCAAGCTATCTATTCAAGGTATAAACCCTTTGGTGGTTGTGTGCTATAAAATCCTCATATGATTGATGATAATCACATCTTATCAACATGGTGATGAAGTATAAATCCCTCACATGGTTGATGAGTATAAACCCCCAACATGGTTACCCGGGCTCTTGTCCCCCTGGATCGGGTATGGTCTAAGGCAACACTTTATATAGAGTATATCATATACATATGCTTATTTCATCATCATATAGTCGTTCATATCATATCTCGTGTTTTGGACCTTCAACTTCTCAAGAAACCACGTCCGGACATTTTATCAAACACTTAGAGGGTATGTAATGCTAGTATTAAACCATGAAACATAGAGATACAATCATTCAAGAAAGTCCTTGTAAAATCATCAATCAATATCTTGCAACACCCGCAATCAATATATGTCAAGACCCCTCATCAAATCTTACAATAGATCAAAGATTTATAGCTCAAAACATGGCAAAACAGTCACAACTTTATATAGCTTCAATATAATGTGCAGTGAATTTCATAACATACAATACCCATTTGTAAATCAACTTTAAATCATGTAATTTCAGTAAAAAGAGGCTTGGGTATCATGGGTTAAAGGAACTCATGAAAGAGACTCACATACCTTAGCTTAGAGATGAATTGGTAAAGATTGGAGATGGAGACTTAAAGCTTGAAAAAGAATCTTTGAAGGAATACCTCACCTTGGGATGAGGGTTTGAGACTTAAGTTTGGGGAGTGAAAATCTGATTAAGTGTTTGAGTAAGTTTTGGGAAATGTTTAGGAAGATATAGGGGTGAAATTTGGCTAAGTACAGGTAAAAACACATTTTGGAACACTTAGGTCCAACACTTAGAAAATTTTTTACAAAACTAAAAAAAAAGGAGTCACAAAAATACACTAGTGCGCGTCGCGGAAGTGGCGCACACAGCTCTCTAGAAATTGTACTTTCAAAAATTATAATTGCTAATCATTCACTTTTAAATCGGGGTTAGACCCTTTTTCACCTAATTTTGACCTCCTGATCACAAATATGAAGTCAGATTTTCGAAATAACAAATGAATTTTGAGATATATAGAATTAAAATTCTGGGCATTTCGAGGCATGTTTTCAGACACTTTGCGGGGTCATTTCAGTCTCACTCTCAGTCAATTCTATCAACATTATCATTAATGCTAACTCAATTAAAGACTCGGACCATAACAACCATGGACATTTATGTCGTCAAGGCTTTAGACATTAACTTCTAGGTTCATTTTTAAAGTCTTTAATAAGGAGATCACGTAGGGTTTGTAAAATCATACAAATAATTCACTTAAACAGTTAATTCAAGTTATGATGATCATCAATTTAAGAAAATATATGCAATATAAAATCGTTCTCAGTAGAACATTCAAGAATTTTACAGACAAAACTCATCACTTTCAACTAGAAACCTACTACACTCAATGGGGCAAATGGAAGAACAATCCCGTGTTTTGGGTAGCCATTACATACCTGGAATGAAGATTATCTTAATTTTCTTCAAGAACTTGATCCACACTTTGCAATCCCCCAAGATTTCTTCACATAGGAATTAGGAAAAAATGGGTTTTGAAACCCTTAATACGAATAAAATATTCCTTAAACATATTATTGGGACTTAGGATAGGGTGAGGAATGACCAGAAGGCTCTTCCCGTAATTAAAAGAAAATTTTCACGAATTTAGCACTGGTCCGCGATGCGGCACCATTGTTTTTTCCCAAAAATTCCTCCAAATGAATTTTAATCTTCCTGCCAAAATTTTTTTAAAAAATACATAAGTGTCAGTTTGCGTTCTGTCTGCATCACACCAAGGGAACTGACACTGTTTTCGAATTGATTAGCAAAAATTATTTTTCGACTCAGTTGCTATAAAATCGGGCCGAGGTCATTTTCCCACTCAATTTCTCGCTCTGATCGCAAGTCTAGTCTCAGATTTCCCATTGGATCTTAGGAATTCGTGTTATGCATATGATTATATTTTAGGGGCATTTTGATAATTTCACAGGATGTTACATTATCTCCCTCTTGGGATCATTCATCCTCAAATGATGAGTAAAGGTAGGGTTATGGCACGAGTAGGTGTGGGTATTTGCTATTCATGGCTTCCTCAGCTTCTCATGTAGCTTCCTCAATGAATTGATTCCTCCATAGAACTTTGACGGAGGCTATCTGTTTATTCTTTAACTTATAAACTTCTCGATCAAGGATTTGGATTAGAATTTCTTCTTAGGATAGGCTATCTTTTACCCCAGTGCTCTCAATAGGGATCACCAAGGTCAGATCTCCCAAGTATTTCTTTAACATTGAAACGTGGAATACCGGATGGATCCCGTCTAACTCGAATGGCAATTCCAACTCATAGGCGACCTTCCCCATCCTCCTCACAATTTGGTAGGGTCTGATATAGCATCGACTCAACTTCCCCTTTTTATCAAACCTTATGACACCCTTCATGGGTGACACTTTCAAGTACACCCAATCATCTACCTCAAACTCTAAGTCCCTTCTCCTCATGTCAGTGTAAGACTTTTGGCGGCTTTGTGCAGTCTTCAACCTCTCTTGAATGGCCTTCACCTTCTCCATGGACTAGTATACAAGATTAGGCCCAATCAATTCAGCTTCACTAACCTCAAACCACCTAATCGGCGATCTACATCTCCTCCCATACAAAGCTTCATAAGGGGCCATCTGGATTCTGGCATAATAACTATTGTTGTATGCAAATTCGATCAATGGAAAGCGGTCGTCCTAGTTTCCCTTCAAATCGAGAATGAACGCTCTCAACATATCCTCCAAAGTATGAATAGTGTGCTTCGCCTGTTCCATCTGTCTGAGGAAGGAAGGTTGTGCTCAGATTCACCTTCATACCCAATCCATTCTAAAAAGATCTCCAAAATTGAGAGGTGAATTGAGCTCCTCTGTCCAAGATGATAGACAAAGGAACCCCATGCAACCTCACAATCTCACAAATGTATAATTGGGAATGTTTCTCAGCGTATTAGTGGTCTTGACTGCCAAGAAGTGGGTTGATTTAGTCATCCTATCCATGATCACCCATATTGAATCATGTTGCTTTCGGGACCTCGGTAAACCGGTAATGAAGTCCATGTTGATCATCTCTAACTTCCACTCTAAAATTTCAAAGTTTTGACCTAACCACAAGGCCTTTGATGTTCAACCTTGACCTGTTGGCAAATGGGGCACTTAGAGACAAATTTGGCAATGTCCTTCTTTCCATTCCACCAATAGACTTCTCTCAAGTCGTGTACATCTTGGTGGATCCAAGATGGATGGATATATGGAGCTATGAGTTTCGGTCATGATCCTCTCTCGAATACTATCGACATCAGAAACATACAATCTACCTTGGTACCTCAAAATCACATCTCCCCCTTTGGAGAAAACCATCACTGTTTGCTTATGAACATCTTCCAATTGGAACAAGATGGGGTCTTGGTATTGTTTTTCCTTCACCTCTGACAGTAAGGATGGAGCAGAGCTATTCTAAACATTGATCCCGCCCTCATAATTCTCCTCAAGTTGCACTCCCGCTCAAGCCAATCTATGAACTTCCTTAGCCAGTTTTTTCTTCCCTTCCTCCACGTGGGTGGTGCTACCTATAGACAACCTGCTAAGAGCATCAACAACAATGTTAGCCTTATCTAGGTGGTATAGAATGCTCATGTCATAATCCTTGAGCAACTTCAGCCATCTCCTTTGCTGCAGGTTGAGCTCTTTCTGAATGAAAACATATTGCAAGCTCTTGTGGTCAGTGAACACGTCCACATCGCTCCACACAAGTAGTGGTGACAGATCTTGAGTGCAAACACCACTGCTGCCAACTCGAGATCATGGGTTAGATAGTTCTTCTCATGAATCTTAAATTGTCTGGATGCATAAGCTATAACCTTGCCTCTCTGCATCAGCACGCAACCCAGTCCAACTCTGACGCATCACAATATATCAGAAAGTCTTCCATCCCATCAGGCAAAGTCAACACTGGCGTTATAGTCAATCTAGTCTTCAACTCCTAAAAACTCCTTTGACATTCATCAGACCACTGAAACTTGACCTTTTTCTGAGTCAATTTGGTCAATGGTGTGGAGAAGGAAGAAAACCCCTCAATGAATCTACGGTAGTAGCCTGCCAACCCCAAGAAACTCCTTATTTTGGTAGGAGAGGTCGGTCTAGGCCAATTCTTAACCACCTCAATCTTCTGGGCATCCACTCTAATACCATCACCCAAGAACACAAGACCTAGGAAGGCCATTGACTTGAACTAGATGTAACACTTTGAAAACTTGGTGTACAATTCATAGTTTGTGAGAGTTTCAACACCACTCAAAGATGGTTGGCATGCTCCTCTTCATCCTTAGAATACACTAGGATGTCACTAATAAATGCAATCACAAATATTTCAAGATATGATATGAATACTCTGTTCATCAAATTCATGAAAGTTGTGGGTGCATTAGTCAACCCAAAGGACATGAACAAGAACTCAAAATGGCCATATCTTGTCCCAAAGGCTATCTTCGGAATATCACTTTCCCTCACCTTCAACTGATGGTAACCCGATCTAAGGTCTATCTTGGAGAAGCAAGTGGCACCCTAAAGTTGGTCAAATAGATCATCTATCTTGTGGAGTGGATATTTTTCTTTATTGTGACCAAATTCAGTTGTCAGTAGTCTATAAACATTATGAGAGACTCATCTTTCTTACGCACGAATAGAACAGGAGCACCTCAAGGAGAAACACTAGGTCTTATGAAATCTTTCTTTAGCAAGTCTTTCAATTGCTCTTTCAATTCTTTCAACTCTTTCAATTCAGCAAGGGCCATTCTATAAGGTGGAATTGAAATGGGCTAGGTATCAGGGAGAACATCAATCCCAAAGTCAATCTCCTTGTCAGAAGGGACTCTAGGTATATCATCAGAAAACACTTTGAGAAACTCATTCACAATCAGGACTGACTCAAGAGTAGGAGACGCAATATCAGCAGACTTAACTCGCATGAGGTGATAAATACAACCCTTGGAGATCAACTTTATGGCTCTAAGATAAGTGATAAACTTGCCTTTAGGTGCAACAGAACTCTCCTTTAGGAAATTGAAACTTAAAAATTTGGGTCTTACAATCTATCGAGGCATAACAAGCGTGGAGCCAATCCATACCAAGGATCATATCAAAATCAACCATCTCCAATTCTACCAAGTCAGCCAAGGTATCTCTATGATAGATGGATACTAGCCAACCCCAGAAAACCCTCTCACCTAAGATAGACTCACCAGTAGGGGTGGAAACAACAAAGGGTTGAAGCAAATACTCTTTCAGAATCCCAAATTTACCAGCCACATAGTGGGTTACAAAAGACAGAGTGGCACCCGGGTCAAGCAATGCATAACAATAAAAAGTAAAGACTCGAAGTGTACCTATCACAACATCTGGTGCTGCCTCTTGATCCTAAAGATTACTTATAGCATAAAGATGGTTTGTCCCGCCTCCCATGCCCGTAGTAGTATCCCTCTGATCACTGCCTACTAGGGGGTGTTGCGGATGACTGTGCTTTGTTGCTTCATTCACCTAGTCTCCTCTTTGGACACTCATACTGAAAGTGACCAATCTACCCACAAGAGTAGCAAACATCTTTGCCCACACGACACTCACCCAGATGGAGTTTACCATATTCTCATGAGGTGGCTTTCCCTTTGTACCTTAGGTTGTACTAGCTTGAGACTGAGAACCCTGGACTCTAAAATTCTGATAACCATAAGACTTCTAATCATGCCTGTACTATTGAACTAGTGTACTAGCTGCAGAAGATGAATAATTAGAAGACCTTCTTCTAAAAGTAAGACTTGTCACCCTTTTTTTGTCTCTGTCGATTAGGCTCATGCCCATCTAATTTTGCTTTCCTATTCATCTGTTCTTCTCTGTGTCTTTTATTATCCCTCTCTGTCTATTGGGCGTACACCATAATCCTGGAGATGTCCATGCCTGGGATCAACAGGGTTGCTTTGCACTCCTTCTTCACATATCTGCCCAAGCCAGACACAAACTTCTTCATCCTAGCCCCCATGTCTTGGACGATCTCCGGAGCATATTTGGACAGCTTAATAAACTTGAGACTGCACTCCTTAATAGTCATCCCTCATTGTTTCAAGTTCACGAACTTGTCAACCATCGCCTCCCTTAACTCTTAGGGAAAGAAATGGTCAATGAAAGCAACTTTAAACTCCTTCCACTCTGCAGGCTTAGCATCTTCACCTCTACTATATTTCCATTAGTTGTACCAGACATTTGCAACATCCTTCAGATGGTAGGAGGCAAGCTCAACCCCTTCGACCCCACTACAATGCATGGCCCTCAAAACCTTGTACATCTCATTGATGAAATTCTATAGGTCCTTCTCAAATTTTAGCCCCGTATACACTAGAGGGTTCATCCGTAAGAAATCCTTAAGCCTAGTTACAGTCGTAGGCTCCTATGAGCTGGAACTAGGAGCCTGAGGGCCTCAACTATTTCCCTGGGAAACCACTAGTTGAGTAAGCATGGTAATGGCTTCCCTAAACTCCAACTCTAAGGTGGGGCTTGGTTGTGGCTGTACATGGGGGGCTGATGTTCACACTCCAACAGTAAAGCAATCGCTATCAAGTATAAACCTAACAAAAGCCTAGGGTCACATTTATAGGGAATATGGGGTTGAGCACATTGATTCACTAACAATCATTTAAGGCATCAATCAACTATATTCTCTAAAGGAAAGGGGGTTTGCAATTTGATGTAAAATAACTATAAAAACTACACTAACAATCACGAAGAGACAATAAATTTGATGAGCAACTTGGGAAATGTGTTCCCGATGATTCACTAACTTAAATACCACGGATAATATAACTTCAATTAGGACATTGCATGCAGGACAATAAATTATGTTCCTCTAGCCCTTTGGTAAAGGTGAAGGTCGAATTTCACCATAGCGCTTAGTCAGCAACCATGGTGTGCCAACTAACCATTACCTATTGTCCGAGTCAACAATTCCTTGGTTGGATTTGGTTGATTAGAAGAGAACACATCAATCAAATCCTATCACCCATTTCCTTTTCCTATTCATCAGTACCTTGGTTAGGATTATGACACTAGGTGGGGTTTAATGTTGGCCGCCATCAAACAACAAACAATTCGAAGGAAATGGATAATAAATGCAAATACCCAACTAAAGAAAAGCAAATAATCTGGTTATTTCAAGCTAGCTACTCATGGTTCCTACAACCCCAAGTTATGAGGGTTTAGCTACTCATAGCCTGGGCAAAAATACAAACAATGAATAAAATAGAATCGTTAAGAGATTACCCAAGGAAAACGAAGAACAATAGACCACCTTGATTTTGGATTCACAAGATTAAATAATGAAGTAGAATTACAAGTGATTCCAATCCCCAAATTGGGTCTTCAAATTGAAACCCTAATTGTCTACTCTAAAACCTTAAAAGATTCTCTCTAGAAAATGTTCTCTATTCTATGTACAATCTTATTCTCTTTTCTAAAAAATCTTAACTTATACTATTTATACTATTTACAAAATGGTCCTTAAGATAAATTAGAAAATATGGTAGGCAGCAGTTACGGCTTGTAGGTAAAACTCTCATGGTGACCTATGAGTCGTAGTCAAGCTTTTGTAGTCAATACTTGGCATTTTGGACTTCACTACTATGATCCACACTACGAGTCGTTGTTTGGTCTATGCCTCGTAGTTCCTTCTCGTAGTCCAACCTTATATGTCTTGGTCCAAATTAACTCTACATTGTTAATCACACGAGGTCCTCTTCTACGAGTCGTAGTTAGGACTATGATTGGTACCCTGGGGTCGTATGGCTAAACTTCAATTTCTCAAATTTTGATTTTGGAAGCTGTTAATCACTACGGCCATCCCCCACGACATGTAGCTTAGGCTACGACTCATAGTGCATCTCCTAGTTCCTTAAATTCAATAAAATCTGCTACTTTTCCCCGAGTTTAAGCCAACCTGTATTTTCTGCAAAAACAAATACAAAACACATAAAAACCATATAGAGTCACAGTAAGAACCCAGAAAATCCCTTGTTTTAGGCACCAAATGTGTTGTATTTTGACAACATATCAATATCCTCAACTTAGAATTGTTGCTTTTCCTCAAGGGATGACTAAATCTAGATAAATAATGAGAAATACATAGCAACCATCCTCTAGGCATGTACTTTACTCAATTTCAACTTAGGTACCCAAACTAACACTTTCAAAACATGGTCATGTAGCTACTAAGCAATCCAAGGCATATTGATGCATTTGACAATCCAACTATGACAAGTTAAGGAATATCTGTAATCCGCAATCACTGAACAAGTTATATGCTAACCATGCAATACAAATGCCCTCACAGAAAAGAAGTCCCCCTCTTTCACTTAATGAGTAATCAATGTAGATTGAGGGACTGCGCAAGCATATTCACTCTCACAAATGAGATTCATAAAATGCATAATGACCAATACCATGGGCTTGCCCATATACTCACAACCCAAACTGTTGACTAGTTAGATCAGGATCACCTTAGGACTACATAAGCTTGTAACATAGGCTCATGGGGCTTTGGTATGGCATTTTGGGGAATTAGTGAATAAAGGCCAACCTTGAACCACGCTTTTCAATACTTTCACCTCAACAACTCAACCATTTCCACTTCGTTCTCCCTTATTCCTTATTTTCAAGTTTTTTTGGGTACTTTCTTCTCATTTCTCATCTTGTGCCTTATTTTTGAACTCATTTTGCTATTCTTCTCATTCTAAGGCATCTTTTCTTCTTTTTCTGTCACTCGGTACATAAATTTACATTCTTTCTTTCATTCGAAACTACTCACCTCATTTTTTCTACTACACCATAACATCAGCCACCTCAACTTAGGCTTTTAACCTAAGGTGAAGTACACAATATTCATTCCCTAAACCAGGGCCACTTTTGGTAGCCACCCTCAACTTAGGTTTTTTGCCTCAATAAGGTTCACAATGTTCAAGGATAGACCAGGGCTAATATCAAGGTATTTCACTAGACTAGGTTAGGCTAGCTAGGTATCAAGAAAGAAAAAGTGCATGTAAGGCTTAAACATTTGGAACAAGGGATAAAATTTTTCATTTGGTGGGTCATTTAGGCAAAAGTGGACTAGTTTAAAGAACAATGGACTAAGATACTTTCCTAATCAACATAATGTCCAGGAAAACTCAGAGTAACAAGGCAAGTTATGAATCAGTACACAATCCGTGAACACACAAAATTAGCTCACACACACATGTCATTGCATACATAGCCAACATAGACTCACCGATCATGCTTCAAGCATCAACTTGCCTTCACTTAATCATAACAATCATTGTCAAATCAATCATACATGCAAGATCGCAAGAATAACCAACAATCACAAAAGTTTTGTGGGTACTAATTTTCAAAACATTCAATTAAACCATTCAAGACTATATACATGCCAAAAGTCTCAATCACCATATATCCACAAATTATCCAAAACACCTAAAACATGTTGGTTCAACATTAAAATAAAATCATCCACAAGAAAAAATGAGCATGACAAGAAAACCTTGGGATATCATAATGAGGATAGTTATAGATTAACAGCTACTTAGACTTCACCTTAATCCATAACTACCCATACCCCACTGAAACAAAAGTACTTTGTCCTCAAAGTTATAACAAAAACTAAATAAAAATAAATCACCCAAAACAGTAATAAGAACAAAGTATCCAAAAATAGTAGTAAGAAATGAGGTCAAAAATATCAAACATCAATATAGTGCTCAGGAACAGGCATCAGTTTGGTCATAGGTGGCTCCCTTCTTCGAAGTAGTCTGGGCTACAGCCGAGCTAGATGTACTAGCTCTGTGCAATCTCTTAAGCTCCAAAGCATTCCTCTGCTCCTTTTTCTCTATCGACTCTCTCACTACAAGCTCAGTGATAGCCTCCTCCAGCTCCTTCTGCTCCTCATAAGTCCTTTGCCGCTTGTGTGCTACCTTTGCATTGATCTCCTCTATTGGCCTCTTTTCGAGAGCATGTGGTCAATCCTCAGCATCAAATAGATCAATCAGGTCTTCATCCGCAGGTACCTTCTCTGGAGCTGTGATCAGGGTTGCTAATGAAGCAACCAAGTCGGTCTTGAACTTTGCCAACTCCTATTGAAAGGTAGACATATCTGCAGGTCGGGCACCATCAAGCCTCTTCTGAACTCTAGCCTCAAAAGCATCGACCCGAGCATCCACTGCAACAACCCTTTGGTCCAAACCTGAAAGAGTGAATGCCTTGGACCTCTCCTCTGAAGCTTGGATTGTCTGGCGAACCCACGGTTTGATATGCTCCATTAACCTGGCTAACTGGGCCTCTGTCCTGGATAACTTGTGAACCATGGCCTAAAAAGAAATAGTAGAAACAATACGAAAGTCTACAGAAGAAACCTGAGATATAGATGGCTATGATGCAAGTATGACTTCGGAGGGACTTATCTCAGTGTCAGCTGTTGTAGACTGCTCTGGTGCAGCTGGAGTGGAAGTAGTGCCAGCTAGAGTCGAACCCTCTGCAGTTGGCACAGGAGGAAATGGCTCATGACTAGGAGGACTTATTGCTCGCTGGAGGGCCACCAGATTCTCATCAGTGTTGATCAGGCGGGGATCCATGGTGTGAAGGGCCTCGACATATGGATCAAGTTGGAGAGAGACACAAACCCCAGCTTCCATGCATAGCTTATGGATTAGGATAGGAAAGGGCATTGACATATTCCTCCAAAGTGCGGACTCGTGAATCTGCTCAGCCATTACACGGGCCCAATCAATGTCGTAGCTAGCTAAGATGTTAGATAGTAGGATCCCTCGCTCCAAAGTGATAACATTATCCGTATATGTGGGTCAGATATGAGATCGAATGATGGACCACTAAACTTTTTCAGGGAAGGAGAGATGAGACTTCACGATGCACTCAGCGTGTGTGGTGACCCATGTAGGCTCGGGGTCACTATCTGATATCTGACTGGCCACCTAATATCAGGCGCTCGATCCTCAAGTCTATATTCTTTCCAATCATAGCCTGTCTCATCTTATCAATCCAGCTACCATACTCAGTTGTGGACTGGGGTGCTTTGTAAATAGGCTCGAACTATATTTTGCGGATTGTCTCCTCTAAAATGTTCAGTCACTTGCCTCGGACTAGGAACTCTCTCAATCGGTGCCTATCAATAGCTTTCTTCCCCTTGGGAAGATCTCTGGGGATGGTGGTTGCATATGCTGTGTGGAACTCTCAGATTAGAAGCAGGCGTATTGCATGGCTTCTCTATCAACCACCAGAGCCAATACCTATCTATTTCGGCCGCCAACTCAGGAACATGGTTTAGCCCAGAATCAACTAATAGGGTCTCCTTGAAGAATGGCCTCATGGGCTTCCCCTGGCCCTTAGGCTCCAACCCCTGCCGACAGATAGCCTCCACCCCCATGACTCCCCATTGGTGATGCTGAGGATTATCAACTGAAATAGATGGATCGACTGAGGACTTGGCTACTCCTTCGCCCTGAGGCACCTCATCAGAATCCGACCAATCCACAATTTCCCCATCATCAGACTAGGAAGTTCTCTCAACTTACAATGTGGTCCATGCAGTCTGAGCTCTAGTTCGAGGCCTCTAAGTCTTAGGGTCAATCTGGACATTCGGCTCTTCAAATAAGCCTTCAGAGTGTTCATCGTTTGTTTCTTGGTCCCTCAGCTTCCTATTGAAAGCTTGGATTGCTGCATTTCTATTTCACGGAGCCATCGTACCTAAAATATCCATCAAAAACAAACAATTAGCCCTAAGTCACCTGAACCAATAACAAAAACAGATAAAAGCATAGAAATAAACAATAACAAAAGGAAAACACTCAATAAAATCAACATTGCACCAGTTACAGGTTTGCAGGTATGAGTCTTAGTTATGACTCGTAGTGAAGACTATGATTCATACTGTGGCCTCGTAGTCCACAGTTGACTAGCAATAGTTTATACTAAACCCCGATATGAGGCTCAGTTACAACTCCTAGTCGTGACTACGGGTCGTAGATTGGGCTCGTACCGATTTTCAATATCCAAAATAAATCACAGGGCAAGTGTATGAGACCCCTCTATGGTTCGTAGTGGAAACTACGACCCATAGGTGGGTCTTGTATAATGAATGTTAAGAAACATTGGGTCATTGTTATCACCTACGAGGGGCAACTATGGCCCCTAGGTCATCCTATGGATCGTAGGAGGCCCTCGTAGAAAGGGACATCAGGTACCTAAGGTGCCTGTAACTTCACCAAATGAATCACAAAATTCATTCAAAACACAAAGGTAAACAACATCAAAGCAAGATTGCAACAACACACTAAGCATAAAATACATATCCATTATCCAAGCATGATATTCCAACCAAGAATCAAACCACAATTCATCCCAATAACAAACAGAGAAACATCAACTCCCCAACATATTCAAGAATCCAAAAATGGTCAATCCCAGTATATATCACAAAATCACTTGCACCAAACATGAGTTCTCGTGGGATTGGATCTACAAGCATACACATAATCACTCAAACCACCATAGACATACCTAAAACACAACTTCATACCGCTATGACTTAATCAATTAACGAACCATCACAAACACATTTTGAATATTTAATCAACAATAAATGGCAAGATATGATCACACAAACAAGCAACAAGGGCAATTTCACAATTAGGGTCAATCTCAAGGAATTCTAATCGACAAAACCCTAGTTCTCATTCTCATGCATATATTTTCCCATGAGTATTCTTAATATGAATTTCTATCACACAATCATTCAAGAAATTCAAAAGACACCAAAGTTTGTGTGTGAACTTTAACCAAGGAACATACCTTAATAGAAAATGATGATTAAATGAACAAAAAGAGAAGAAGAGGAGGACAAAACCCTAGCTTTCTTATGCTCGCCAGAAAATTCAAAGGGAAACGATTTTGGGTACGCCGGGAAATTGATCGAAACAGTGGGGAAAGTATTTGGGGATAATTTGGGAGAGTATTAGGATTTAAAATAGGAGATTTAATGGTGAAAATGAGTTTTGACCTTGTAAATACCTCCCACCAGGACGACTTTTAAAATCATAGAGTCGAGTCTATGAGACCCTGACTACGGGTCATAGGACTTACTACGACCCATTGGCCTTGGTCTCGTAGGCCACTTAAAACTTAGAAAAATTTTAGAAATATACTTAGGCACTACGAACCTATTTACAACTTGTAGTTTGGACTACGGGCCGTAAATTTGGCTCATGGTGTGAGTGCCAACTTTAAATCATCATTGTTACCCTCTACAAGGCATGAATACGAGTCGTAGTGAGCACTACGATTCGTAGGCCTAGTCATAAAGACTACTTTCGATGCCATTTTTAGCTATTTTCTGAACTTGTTCAATACCTGCAAACCTTGATCTCAAAATACACCATTATCCAAACATATAATTGATTCAATATCTTAAAAGAGTAAAAAAATACCACAATAAATTCTCTACCTAGAAATCCACACAATCAAAATAAACTCAAAATAAGCGAAAAACAATAAAAAGTACTTGGGTTGCCTCCCAAGAAGTGTCTTGTTTAACATTGTGGCATGACTTAGTCATCATCAATCATCAGAATTCCTCAATGGCCCACACGTCGCTTTTGAGCTCATCCGGGTGCTTCATTGACCGGTGGATATCAAAAACAACCTCTGTATCATTGATCATGAACCTGAGTTGACCAGAATCCATGTCCACCAAGGCTCATCCCAGTGGCTAAGAATGGACTCCCCAAAATAATAGGGATATCAAAATCAACCTCACAATCAAGAATCGCAACCTCTGTTGGAAAGATAAACTTATCTACTTTTACTAACATATCAAAAAGGATTCCCTCTGACTTCTTGATTGTTATATCTGCCATGAGTAACCACATTCCTGTGGGAGTGAGAGAACTAAGACCAAGCTTTTTGAAAACAGCAAGAGGCATCAAATTTATACTAGCACCTAAATCACACAATGCTCTTATGAACTTGACATGGCCGATAGTACAAGGAATGGTAAATGCACTAGGATCTTCCATATTTTGGACTAAGCATTTGGTCATGATAGCACTACACTATTGGAGCTCTTGTAAAAGCTCTTGGATCACCGTGTACTTTTTGGTTGCCAAATCCTTCATGTATTTGGAATATACTCGGGCATCTTCTCCAATGCCTCAAGAAGAGAGATGTTAATGGACAATTGCTTCAACATAGAGAAGAAGTGTTTGAATTTACCATCCTCTTCCTTTTGATTGAGTCTTTAAGGAAAAGGAGGTGGATGTCTTGGGATAATCTCGGTCTTTCCTTGCTCCTTTGTATCTTCACTTTTCATCCCATTACAACCAGCATTAGGGGATCGATGGTGCTCTTCCCACTTCGTGTCATAACCATCATACAATGCCTATCATTCTTTAGATTTTGAACCGTATTACTTGGCAAAGTATTCTTTTGGCATTCGTTCAATTGAGAAGACACTTGACCAAATTATTGCTCCAATTGTTTGATGGCCACCAAATGAGACTCTATCTTTTGATTGATACTTGAAATATCTTATTTCATCACCTTCAAAGTTTTGTCTTGATAGTCGGCCTTCTTCAACAATTGTTCAAACATTTTATCAATCCTAGAATTGCTAGACCCGGCATCACGATTATGAGGAGGCATATAGGGACCATTCCTATATCCATCTCTTCGCCCCCACTCGGCCTCCGGTACTCTTTCTCTTTCAAAATAACCACCTCAGTTATCTCTATACACACCCTCTCTATTGTAGTTCCAACCTTGATTTTCGAAACCTTGCTGCCAATAGTCCGAGTTGGACCCTTGGACATTGTTTCGGAAACCCACTGCTTGATTACTCACAAAACAAGCTTCCTCATCATAGTAAGCCTCTTCATACATAGGTTCCCTTGGAGGTTAGTGAACCACCACATGAACTTTCTCTTAGTTTTTCTTCAGTACCAAGTCCATACTTGTTCGGAGTTAAGCAAGCTCTTGCATGATCTCTTGATTGATTTTGTTTTGCTCCGAACTCACGTTCACCACACATGAATTTTTTGTGTTGGATCTCTCCCGTTTACCCCATGCTCTATTTTTCTTGACTACTTGCTCCATTCTCTCGAGTATTTTTGCAAAAGATTGATCTAGAAATATTCTTCCCATAATGGGATCGGCACAAGCTTGACTATTCTCATCAAGAGCCCGATAAGAGATCTATACTAAGGCATCATCAATGATTTTGTGGTCTGGAACCATCCTCAAGTACTTGGTGAACCTCTCCTATGTCGTACTAATTGAATCACCCAGCAATTGCTCAAACTGTTAATTTGATATTTGAGCTTGAGTTTTTTGGACCTTGGAAAATCTCTTTAAAAAGGATCTTTGTAACTCGGTCCAACTGGTGATTGAACTTTGCGGGAGTTCTGACAACTATATTGTTGCATTTCCCATCAGAGATAGAGGAAACACTCATAACCCAACAGCATCCATCGAAAGATTTTGTGTACCCATCATACTCTTACGAACAAACGCAACATTGTGAAATGAATGTGGGGATCCTCCGAAGGTAGCCCCGTAAACAACCCACAATTTTGAAGCATTTGAAGGAGGCCACTAAACACTGTGAACTTGTTGTCGGTCGGTAGGGGTGGCAACACTATAGCTCCTGTGACATCCATGGCCATAGGGTTCAACCTATATTGGTTCCAACCATAAGCATTTTCATTGAAAGCCCTATGATGTGGCATATTTTCCCTTTTGAGGTGGTTTTTCATCTCCATCCATATCATCATCATTTCGATCCATGGCTTCATCAATCACAATGTATTCATTTCCTTGGGCCATTCTTCTTGTAATTTGGTGGATCTCCAAGTTGATTGGAACTAATGGATTTCCTTGGCTCATTGTGTTGAGCATACAAACCTAGTATACCCTGCAAATGAAACTGAACAACAAAAACAAAAGTAAAATATAAAGGAATTTAGAAATTAACACTTGAATTAACTATTAGTGAAAATAAGTCAAAACCTAGCCATATTCCCCGGCAACGGTACCATAAATTTGATATTCATGCTTCAATAGTAAAGCACTGGCTATCAAGTATAAACTTAACCAAAGGCTAGGGTCGAATCCACAAGGAATGCGGGGTTGACCACATTGATTCACCAGCAATCATTTCAAACATCAATCAACTATATTCTCTAAAGGAAGGGGGTTTGCAATTTGATGTACAATAACTATAAAACTATACTAACAATCACGAAGAACAACCAATTTGATAAGCAACTTGGGAATTGTGTTCCCCATGATTCACTAATTCAAATACCCCAGATAACATAACTTCAATTAGGACATTGCATGCAGGATGAAAACTTAGGTTCTTCCAACCCTTTGTTAAAGGTGAAGGCCGAATTTCACCATGGCGCTTGGTCGATAACCATGATGTGCCAACTAACCATTACCTATTGTCCGAGACAACCTCTCCTTGGTTGGGTTTGATTGATTAGGTGAGAACACATCAATTGAATCATGTCACTTATTTCTTTTTTCTATTCATCATTACCTTGGTCAAGATCATGACACTAGGCGGGGTTTGATGTTGGCCACTATCAAACAACAAGCAATTCGAAGAAAAATAGATAATACATGCAAATACCTAACTAAAGAAATGAAAATAATCTGGGTTATTTCAAGCTAGCTACTCATGGTTCCCACAACCCCAAGTTGTGGGGATTTAGCTTCTCATAGCCTCGGCAAAAACACAAACAATGAATAAAATAGACATAGTTGAGAAATTACCCAAGGAAAATGAAGAACAATAAACCATATTGATTATGGATTCACAAGCTTGAATAATGAAGTTGAATTACAAGTGTTTCCTGTTCACAAATTGGGTCTTTAAAGTGAAACCCTAGTTGTCTATTTTAAAACCCTAAAAGATTCTCTCTAGAAAATGTTCTCTATTCTCTATACAATTTGATTCTCTTTTCTAAGAAAACCCTAACTTATTCTATTTATACTATTTACAAATGGTCCTTACAATAAATTTGAAAATTTGGTCGGCAGCAGTTACGGCTCGTAGGTACAACTAGTAGGGTGACCTACGAGTCGTAATCGGGCTTTCGTAGTCAGCACTTGGCATTTTGGACATGACTGATGTGATCCACACTACAAGAAATTGCATGATCTATGCCACGTAATGCCTTCTCATAGTCCAACCTTATATTTTTTGGTCCAAATTAAATCAACATCGTTGATCACTACGAGGTCCT
The DNA here is from genome assembly GCA_011800125.2 of Solanum clarkiae. NCBI lineage: Eukaryota > Viridiplantae > Streptophyta > Magnoliopsida > Solanales > Solanaceae > Solanum > Solanum clarkiae. The sequence continues at coordinate 7,014 of JAABOM020089075.1, read as the reverse complement.
CTTCTACGAGTCGTAGTGAGGACTACGGCCCGTACCCTGGGCTCCTATGGCTGAACTTTCATTTCTCATATTTTGATTTTGAAAGTTGTTAATCACTACGGCTATCCCCTATGACTCGTAGCTTGGGATACAACTAGTTGTGGGTCTCGTAGGTCCTTAAATAAATTCAATAAAATTTACTACTTTTCCCCAAGATTAAGCCAACCTGTATTTTCTGCAAAAAACAAAAACAAAACACATAAAAAGTCGCATTAAGAACACACAAAATCACTTGTTTTAAGCACCAAATGTGTTTTATTTTGGCAGCATCAGGTGCCTATGGGACTTCAGCAGTCTTGGTAGGCCAACCCCATCACCTCGTCTCTGTCTGAACCGGTACTTGTGGTTGGGAGTTCTCAGCAGTTGGGGTTGAGGCATCTCTCTGAGTAGCAGTTCGTTTTGGAGGCATATTATGCAAATGTGTAACACACGAATTAGAACAAGATTTTCATAGAGTTAAACTCTATCGCACGAACTCAAATCATAGAAGAAGGGTAACACTTCCTAATTTTCTGTAGCTTCCTGCTTATGAAGTATGGTGCACAACCCATCCATAAATAAGACTCTACTAGACACGACTTCATAGATTCCCTAGAAGACTTGAACTTTGTGCTCTAATACTTAGTTTATCACGCCCTGGGAGGGTACCCTAGACGTAACTAGCACTCAGAGACTATTGCTAGTCTCAAGCGAACCACCTGACCTTATTACGTTCGTTCAATTAATCGATTAGCATAAGACTTCAGATAAATGACAAATAAGTATCAATGGGCTATTCTACCTCATCACATCGATGTCAAAAATAAAGGTCATAGGCTACAAGACTAATCATTAACGTCTATCACATAAAACAGAATTAAAGATACTCAGTGAAAAAGTAAAGGAGAAAAGAACCCTGACATCAACCCATCATCTCTCTACATCTATAAAGCCTCTATGTCTATGATCTAGGAAGGTACCATGATAATCCATGGCTACTGAGACTCAAGAAATAACTCAAACATATGAAAGAAAGAAACATCCTTCGAATGCAGGGGAGGACTCACCATTCTCTAGAATCAGGGAACTATGAACCTTAATGATTCGCCTGCTGAAGTTCCCTATCTACTGAATCTGCATCATAAAATGATATAGCGTCAAATGGTATTAGGAAGTGGAATATATTATATGTAAAAAAGGGCTAAAAGTAAACAGTATAGACAAGATAATATGAAATGACATCAGCTCATCAGTTATTCAATCTCAACTCATGATAAGGAGTAGGACAGTATCACATCAACATCAGTCCAGACTCATACCATCACATCAACGTCAGAGTACTATCAATATGAAACCTATCTGGGAGTTTCTCTGACCGACAACCATCACGTATGAGCCGGTGATGATACAATGAAAAGATGTTATTGTCATATTCGTCCATTACCTTGCAGGAATAGAGAGCAAGTCTACCGATGGATCCATAAATCTGTCCAGTCCTCTTTTGGTACTGAGGAAGTATCTGCTCTCACGGTCCAATCCTCTCCTATGTTGGCCACGTAGTTAATGAGTGTACGTGGGACTCACTCTTACCCATTTTATTTCTCAATACTCCTCCCTTGACTTAACATGCTCATAAGTCTATCAACATCAGAACGTCTGTACAATCAGTCTCTCTCTCAGACAAGGATATCAACTCATCTTGTCATCTATCAACACAAGGAATTAGGAACTTTTGTTAAAATTCAAGTTCAACCTCTAAAAGACTTAAGGGTCTCACTCTCAGTCAATTCCATCAACATTATCATCAACGCTTACTCAATTCAAGACCCAGACTACAACAATCAAGCATATTTACATCATCAAGTCTCTAGATATCATCCCCTAGGTTCATGCTTGAAGTCTTTAATAAGGAGATCATGTAGGGTTTATAAAATCATACAAATAATTCACTTAAACAATTAATTCAAGTTATTATGATCATCAATTTAAGAAAATATATGCAATATAAAAATAGTTCTCAGTAGATCATTCAAGAATTTTACAGACAAAACCCATCACCTTCAACTAGCAACCTACTACACTCAATGGGGCACATGGGAGAACAATCTCATGTTTTGGATAGCCTTTACATACCTGGAATGAAGATAATCTTAATCTTCTTCAAGAACTTGACCAACACTTTGCAATCCCCCAAGCCTTCTTGTCTCCTCTCTCAAGATATCTTCACATAGGATTTAGGAAAAAATGGGTTTTGGAACCCTTAATATGAAAAAAAAAATAATCCTTAAACAAGTTTTTGGGACTTAGGAAAGGGTGGGGAGTGAAAAAAAAAAAAGCCCTTCCCATAATTAAAAGAAAATTTTCACAAATTTTGCACTGGTCCACAATGCGCCACCGGCGCGGACCAGTGTATTTTTCTCAAAAATTCCTTCGAACGAATTTTAATCTTCCTGTTGAAATTCTTTTAAAAAAAAACATAAATTGTCTATCCGCATTTTGTCCATGTCGTGTCAGGAGCACAAACTGACACTGTTTTCGGATTAATTAGTGAAAATTATTTCTCAACCCGATTGCTCTAAAATCGAGTCGAGGTCATTTTCCCACTCAGTTTTTCACACTGATCGCAAATTTGATCTCGGAGTATTTCGGTAATTTCGCAGGGTGTTACAATTATTATACAGGTCGTGGAAGTATCCACAGCCTGTAGAGTGCTACTTACTTCTTCAAAAATTCAGCATCTGCAATATTTTGCCCAAAATCATGCCAAATCCTGTAATCCTGAAAACAAACATAAAAATACATCAAATCCATTAACATCGCTTTGAGAACAGACAAAATTCTAAGTTTTAAATATTAAAAGTGTTGTATTTTGATAGTACATCATGCTCTCTGTGCGCAGAGCTCTGCGGGAGAAGGTGCATATGTATATATTTTCAGATTCAAGAAGTGAGGAAAGGAAAACTTCAAATTACGATAAATTAAGCATTCATAGGCTGATTTCATTGACTCAAAAAGCTAACTTGTGTAATTTTTCGAGAGGAACGTTGTAGAAATATTGAAAATTGCATTTGGCATACATATTGTTTGAAGTAAGGCCAAACACATCTCTAGCCCCTTAAACTTGGCCTCAAATGTCATTTTGACACTCTAACTCAACCGTGTTCCATTTTAACCCTTCAACTCTATTTTTTATATTTCATTTTGATACTTCTATCCAAGGAATCAACAAAATGGGGGAGAGTGTACTTCACATACCAAGACATGGCATAAAAGGCAATTAAAAATACATACACAACCTCTCTAACTTGACTTTATTTTTTTATGTTATAGAACAAAGGCAAGATAAACTGTCAAAATAAAAATAAAGTCAAATTAGAGGGGTTGCGTATGTATTTTTAATTATCTTTTATGTCATGTCTTGGTATGTGAAGTACACTTTCTGTCATTTTGTTGATTCCTTGGATAGAAGTGTCAAAATGAAATATAAAAAATAGAGTTGAAGGGTTAAAATGGAACAAGGTTGAGTTGGAGTAACAAAATGACATTTGAGGCCAAGTTTAAGGGGCTAGAAATATGTTTGGCCTTGAAGTAAATTCCACCGTTTTGCTGTTGTATTGTAGTGTTGATTGTTGGAAACTTTGGATAGTGATTTCTTTGTCCTTTTGAATCATATTTCAGCAAAATTTAGGTCAATTCTATGTGTTTTCATGAGACGCCTGTTATGGTACTGTAAGAATTATTAATGATCTTACAGCTCATAATTCATGTCACATATGATATATACTTAGTATATTCAAAGCATTAACACATATTTTGTTTTACCAACATTGTATTATAATGTAGGATGTGATGCTTCTCGCTCTACTAGTGGCTAGCCAGATTCCATTTGAAGATGTGCTTGTTGAGTTCTCATGATTCGAGGGCAAGCCCACTATGTTCCTTTTTGTCACGTTGAGACAATGGCGGAGTCAGTATTTTCGTCAAGGATGTTCATACTTTTACAGCATGGGCGGGTGATTTTGTATCAAGAGTGTTCAACGATTGATATATATAAAAATATTTATATTTAACCTATATACTCAAAAAAAATTTCCGACGAAGGGTGTTCATCTGACCATACTTGGGTGAATATAGCTTCACCCCTGCGTTGAGACTATCTTCCTTATTTGAGTTTAGGGTGAGGTAGAACTTCTCCTATGTCCCGGTTTATGTACTAAAGGCATGCTAGACGAGAATGTGTAATTCCATTTATTCGTACATGCCCTTTGAGTTTTCTTTTATTTCTAGATGTGATCTTAAGACTTATCTTCCTCTCTATAATTATCTTATTGTCTTTACTTTCCTTATATATGTAATGAATGCCAAAAGGCTTAGTTGAACTCTTCAGAGTTCTAATCGTTGTGTCACATTTAAGGCGTAGCTAGAATTGTAATATGATGCCCTTGGGATTCAAATGTATTGCTTTCCTATTATCTTTGCCAATTGAGTTTCAATTTCTTTGCTTGTGTTTGGATGTTTAATATCCTTTAAATTGATGATTTCTTAACTTCTCTTTGTTCTTCTTACAGTGTTGTCCTATGGCCATAAGTTTTTAATTAGACTTGTGTTGCTAATTTAATGTTTATGCTTTCCTTTTTATGATGTCAAAAAGGGGAACATATGATATGTTTGTGTTTGTATATTGATCAATGTGTATGACACATTAAAAGACTCATAGTTTGTCATTATCCAAATGGAAAAAATTGATTATAAGACAATACTCAGTAATTCATTTATGATTATTGACAAAGTACATACAAGTGGACTAGGTTTTGGTGATAATCACAACAAGGAAAGAAAAGGCGTGAAACTAGAGTTAGAATTCGTGTGAGATTCTATGAAAGGAGAAACTCAGTTTATTGAGAAACCACTTTCCTAGTAGGACTCAATTAGGATTTTTCAAAAGCGCAAAATAATACAACTATAAAAAGGAGAAATCATAGATTTTGCACACATTGACGATTGTAGGATTTAGCAGAAAGTAAGAAGCACCAACGGAGGTTTTAAGAGCAGTAAAAAGAAGAAATAGAGTTCGATTTTCTTTCTGATATAAATTTATTGTTAGAGTGTCTTAGAATTGTTATTGAATTGTGATAGTTCTATGCTTTGAAGGGAGTTGTGAGAATTGTAATAAGAAGTTGCTGTAACTTCTTGGAGAGTAAAGATAATAATAACAATTAATTGTTGGTGTTGACGAACTAGAGTTAGTCCCTTAGATTATACAGTAGTAATCTATAATTGAGATTAAACAGTAGTAATCTATAATTGCTTTATAAAATTCATGAAAAGTTGCTTGAAATTTCACATATTATAGATTGTGATTTTTCTTTCCGTGAATAAGAAGGTTTTCCATGATAAAAGTCTGTGTTATTACTTTTTTACTTGTTTCAGTTATAGTGCTATAAGAACCTGGTGCCTGTATCAACTAGGCGATACAAGTTTCTTCAGCTCTCTTGTAACTCTATAAATAAACATGTGAAAGGTGATGGATGATACTTCTATTATCTTAATATTTCCTCCGATCTCTTTTATATATTATTCTTACTATAAACATATAGTCCTTAATATATGTCATTTTACAAACTTAATGTATAAATGACATTGTTCTTCCTATTTTACCCTTGATAGTTAATTAATGAATATATATAACCAATTTAACGAACTAAAAAAACAACTAATGTACATTAAATAAAAGTAAAATAGTAAAACTATTTTTTTTTCTTAATGCAAATGTCATTACAAAAAATGATATATAAAGGGGACCAGAGGGAGTATATGTCATTTCAAATAATTAATGCATAAATGACACTATTCTTCCTATTTTACCCTTAATAGTTAATAAACTTTCAAAAAATATATATGATCAATTAGAATAACTAAAAAAATAATTAATGAACATTAAATAAGAACAAAATAATAAAAATACTTTTTTTTCTTAATATAAGTGTATTTATAAAGAGTGACATATAAAAAGAACTAGTGATATATAATAGGACCCGAGGAAGTACAGTTAAAAACACTAGAAAGAACAAGAAAGATCTCTCTTCTTTCTATTTCTATTGCTTTTATTTGCTAATATCTAACATTTTAAGATTAAATTGATCTTATTATTTTCATATAGAGCATATATTATATGCATATAATCACTAAAATTTTAAGTTCTAAAAATCTATAATTTATAAAAGTATTATGAAATTAATTGTGATAATATAAATTCGAATCAAATCGATATCCATGGATGAGATCACAAACTTGAACAAACCAAGCCTTATAACTCTTAAAGTCGTAAAAGTTAGTGTTTCAATTAATTTTGAAATAAATTCATCCGGTAAAAATTTTGATAAAAGTTTTGTTTTTGAAAATTCACAAAATACATGAATGTGAATTTTAACTTTTTCTTACATTATAGGTTCTTGCAAGATACATGAACTCTTTTTTGAATGGCACAATACATAACTTGGAACGAAATTTTAAGTTGAAAATCAAACTTTCAAAGTACATAAATAGGCACTCCAACTTGCCCATTTTTTTTCAAATAAACACAAGGCGCTGACATGGCAAAATATGTGTTACACGCAAAAGGGTGCATGTGAGTGCTATTTTTTTGAAGATTTTAATAGCAAAAAAGACTTGAATTGTCATTTTTACCCCTACTACATCCCTTTATATAACCTATTATTTTTCAAATCAAAAGACAATTTTTTTCTTCTTTCTATTATTAATCTTGAAGAATTTTTTTCTAGTTTATGACATTAAAAAAAATCATAATTTTAAATATTTTTTAAAAATAAATATTTAAATTCTTATTTGGGAGGTGGGAGGGTAAAGGTAAGGGGTTAGGGGTGGGGGTAGATAAGGCTCAAGGTGGAGTAAAAAATTAAATTTTTTTGTAAAATTAAAGTTTTAAATATTTGAATTTTTTTGTAAAATTAAAATTTTTAATATTTGACTTTTTTG
>JAABOM020089074.1:0-72535 GCA_011800125.2 Solanum clarkiae | reverse complement strand
TGGAAGTAACACCTAGCAAAGGGATGATCCTATCACGGGGGGTAGCCCCAGGGGTTAAGGAAGAACCTAGCGAGGGATGAGCCCGAATAGTTCACCACTAATCAGTTGGTCATTTAGAGTTTATGATGTGTACAAATTATACAGTAAAGGTAAAGCAATATAAAGAACATAAAGTCTTCGATCCCAAAGTATATATAGAGGTGATCCCTTATTCTACACTAGTGCATGGTTTCATTGAGTTGTTATTTCCTATACAGTATTTGCTACCTTACATATTCGGTACATTATCTCATACTGAGTCCCTTGTGGGGGACCTGCATTTCAGGTTGCAGGTACAGGTGATAGTAGATCTCCCCAGTAGAGTATAGGACATGCAGCTGCTATTACTAAGCTCCAGGTTGTTTCGGAGTTTGTGTGTGTCTAAAGTTTATATGCTTGTATTATATGGTGAATCGAGGCGGGGCCTATCCCCACCCTTATCAGATACTCTTTTATTTAGAGGCTTTGTAGACTATGTAAATTGAGGTATGGTCATGTCTCGTACTTTTAACACCGTAGTCCCAACGGCCTAGTCACATGCATTTCCTTTGGATTATATCACTATTTACTTACATACAAACATGTAGAATATAGAAATTCTTTATGAAATATATAGAAAGTTCATAAGTATAGGTTAGTTCTCCTGAGCCTTATTGGCATCGGGTGCCGGTCCGCCCTAACGGGACTTGGGGCAAGACAGGAAGCTAAGTTGGTGGAGTTTATGAAATTGAAACAAGGTGCTATGAGTGTGATGGAGTATGCCCTCAGGTTTAATCAACTTTGAAAGTATGCTCCTCAATTGGTGGCCGATCCTAGATCTAGGATGAACAAGTTTATGATAGAGGTCTTCGACTTGGTAGGTGTAGAATGCCGATCCTCCACGCTAATTAATGACATGGACTTGTCTCGATTGATAAACTACACTGAGCAAATGGAGGAGGATAAATTGAGGAAGGGAAGGGGGCATGAGGTCGAGAGGCCCATCTTGGGGGTAAGTTCCAAAAGGGCGGTCGGTTCCATTTAGGCCAAGTGTCTCATCATGCTACTAATAAGGGGTTTGCCAATGACCTCCTTAGGCCTCAAGGTGTTAGTGTTGTGGCTCCTATTGATGTGTGTCCTACATGTGGGAAGAGTCATAAAGGCCCATGTTTGAAAGATTCTAATGCATGCTTTGGATGTGGGGAACTTGGGTACAAGAAGGTTGATTGTCCAAGAAACCATGGAAAAGTCTGGGGTGCTAATGCGGTTCCATTAGGGAGTAGTGGTCCTCAAGGTGGTACCCCAAGGAACAGTCAATTTTATGCTCTGCATGGGAGGCAAGGGGTTGGTGAGTTCCCCGATATTGTTACTGGTAAATTGAAAATCTTTGACTTTGATGTGTATGCTTTGATTGATTTGGGTGCCACTCTTTCCTTTTTTACTCCTTTTGTTGCTAAAAAGTTCCATGTTATCCTGAGTCATTGCATGAGTGATATGAAGTGTCTACTCCTATTAGTGCCTCTATTATTGCTAGGAAAGTTTATAGGAGTTGTCTTATCTGCATTTTGCATAAGTTGTTGCGTTGTGATCTTGTTGAAGTAGACATGGTTGATTTTGATGTTATTCTTGGGAGTGATATGAAGTGTCTACTCCTATTATGCCTCTATTTATTGTAGAACCCGTACAGTCAAGTTTCAATTCCCTAATGAACCCATCCTTGAGTAGGAAAGTCAAGATGTGGTGGTTAAGGGTAGATTCATTTCATGCATTAACGCCCATAAGTTGATCTCTAAGGGGTGTCTTTACCATCTTGTGAGGGTTAAATATGTTGAGTCCAAAGTCCCTTCCATTGAGTCGATTCGAATTGTTAATGATTTTCTTGATGTCTTCCCAAATGACCTTCCCGGTGTCCCTCCCAAAAGGGAGATAGATTTTGGTATAGACCTCCTCCACAATACTCAAACTATCTCCATTCCCCTTTACCATATGGCCCCGATGGAGTTGAAGGAGTTAAAAGAGCAATTGAAAGATTTGTTGGAGAAGGGATTTATTAGACCTAGTCAATCACCTTGGGGTGCCCTAGTGTTGTCTGTGAAAAAAGAAGGATGGGTCACTTAGAATGTGTATTGACTACCAGCAACTCAATAGGATCACTATAAAGAAAAGATATCCTCTTCCAAGAATTGACAACTTGTTTGACCATTTACAAATGACTAGCTTTTTCTATAAGGTCGATCTCCGGTCCGGGTATCATCAAGTGAAGATGAGGGAGTGTGATATTCCCAAGATAGCCTTCTAGACTAGATGTGGCCATTATGAGTTTATTGTGATGTCATTTGAGTTGACCAATGCACCGACTATCTGCATGGACCTAATGAATAGGTTCTTAAAGCCTTACCTTGATTCCTTTGTTATGGTCTTCATTGATGATATTTTCATCTACTCACATAGTAGGGAGGAGCATATGATTCATTTGAAAGTTGTGTTGCAGAGGTTGAGGGAGGAGAGATTGTATGCTATATATGACGTGGGTGAATTTTGGCTGAAGAAGGTTGCATTCTTGGGTTATGTGGTGTCAGGGGATGGTATAAAGGTAGATCCTAAGAAAACCGATGTGATTTGGAAATTGGCCTAGACCATTGACCCCATCGAATATTAGGAGTTTCTTGGGGCTAGTGGGTTATTATAGAAGTTTTGTGAATGGGTTCCCCTCCATTGCTTCCCCTATGCCCAAATTGACTCAAAAGAAGTTTAAGTTTGTGTGGACTAATGAATGTGAGAGAAGCTTTCAAACATTGAAGGATAGGCTTGTGTCCGCTCCTGTATTGTCACTACCAGATGGGCTTGAGGGTTTTGTTGTGTATTATGATACATCTAGAGTTGGTTTGGGTTGTGTGCTAATGCAACATGGTAAAGTCATAGCATATTCTTCTAGACAACTCAAAGTGCATGAGAGAAATTACTCTACCCATGATCTTGAATTGGCCGCCGTGGTGTTTGCATTAAAGATTTGGCGTCGTTATTTGTATGGGGTGCATGTTGATGTCTTCACCAATCATAAGAGCCTCCAATATGTCTTCACTCAAAAAGATCTCAACTTGAGGCAAAGGATATGGTTAGAACTTAAAGATTATGACATGAGTGTACATTATCATCCGGGTAAGGCAAATATGGTGGCGGATGCTTGGAGTCAGATGTCTATGGATAGCCTAGGTCATGTTGATGGTAGTGATAGGGAAATGGTTAGGGAGGTGCATAGATTAGCTAGAGTGGGGGTTAGGTTTGAAGAGGTTAGTGATGATGGTGTTGTGGTTATTGATGGGTCTAAGTCTTCCTTGGTTGATTAGGTGATAGCAAAATAACATCTTTGCTCCTCCTTGCTTGAATTGAAGGCCGTGGTGAAAGAGGGCAAAGTAGAGTATTCTCCCAAGGAGGAGATGGTTCCCTTAGGTACCAAGGTAGGTTGTGTGTTCCTTGACTTGATGGTTTGAGAGAGAAGATCCTTGATGAGGCCCATAATTCTTCTTATTCTATTCGCCCCGGTTCCACCAAAATGTATAGAGACTTGAGGGATATGCGTTGGTGGGGAGGTATGAAGAGGGACATTTCCAAACTCGTTTCCGGCTGCCATAGTTGTCAACAAGCCAAAGCCGAACATTAAAGGCTGGGTTACCTATCCCAATACATTGAGATTCCCATTTGGAAGTGGGAGGTGATTAATATGGATTTTGTGGTTGTGCTGCCCAAGACTAGGAAAGGTTTTGATTCCATTTGGGTGCTGGTTGATAGGAAGACTAAATAGGCTCACTTTCTACCGATTAAGACCACATATGAGGCTAAAGAGTATGCAAGGTTGTGCATCCATTAGATAATGAGGTTGCATGGGGTTTCTTTGGTCATATATTGGATCGTGGTGCACAATTCACTTCACACTTTTCGAAGTCTTTCTAAACGGGTCTTGGTACAAAAGTTTACCTTAGTATGGCCTTCCACCCTCAAATGGATGGCCAAGTAGAAAGGACAATTTAAACGCTTGAATATATGCTTAGGGAATGTGTATTGGAGTTGAGGGGTAGTTGGGATGACTATCTCCCTTTGATTGAGTTTTCCTACAACAATAGTTATCACTTTAGTATTAGTATGACTCCTTTTGAGGCTCTTTATAGGAGGTATTGTAGACCATCGATTGGTTGTTTTGAGGTTGGAGAGGTGGCTTTGTTGGGACTGGATCTAGTTATGGAGGCTCTTGAGAAGGTTAGGATGATTAGGGAAAGTTTATGAACATCCCAAAGTCGTCAAAAATCTTATGCCGATGTGAAAAAGAGACCTTGAATTCAAAGTGGGTGATTGGGTTTATTTGAAAGTTTCTCCAATGAAAGCTGTGGTTCGTTTTGGTAAAAAGGGGAAGTTGAGTCCAAGATATGTTGGTCCTTATTAGGTATTGAAGAGGGTTGACAAGGTAGCTTATGAGTTAAAGTTGCCTTGTGAAATGAATTTGGTTTATCCGGTGTTTCATGTCTCTATGTTTAGGAAATGTATTAGTGATCCTAATGCTATTGTGCCTCTTGATATTGTAGACATTGTTGAGGATAACTTGACTTATGAGGTGGTTCCGGTTCAGATCCTAGATAGGGAAGTAAAGAAATTGAGGAACAAGGAGGTGGCATCCGTTAAGGTCCTTTAGAGGAACCAACAAATCGAAAGTGCTACTTGGGAGGCCGAAGCAGACATGCAAAAGCGATACCCTTATCTTTTCCACTCCACTCAAGACTAAGGTACTAATTCTAAGTCCCACATATGATTTAAAGTCATATGTTTTAGCCCCTATGTCATTCATATGCATTTATGTTTAAGGTGACAAGTTTATGATGATTTTACACTTATGTTGATATTTTGAAAATGATGTTTTAAATGTAATGTTGCATTATTATTTGGTGCTGGTTTGTTTATGATCATTCTTGTCTTTTTCATCTCTTTTACATTTGGGGACGAATGTTCCCAATGGGGAGATATTGAAACTACCCTAAAAAGTGCTTGAAACGTGCCTCAGGGGGAGATATTGAAACTACCCTAAAAAGTGCCTGAAACTACCCTATAAATGCTAGGTGCATGAAAAAGTTGCTGTTTCGAAAATCTGACTTCATATTCTTGTTCAGGGGGTCAAATTTTGGTGGAAGAGGATCTAAACCCAATTTAATAGTGAAAGATTAGCTATTATGAAATTCCAAGAATGCAATTTGTAGTGGCAAATCCACATCGCGAATACAAAAAGTGGACAATTTTTTTTTTACTCAGTCCAAGACTTCTAAGTCTTTGGCCCAAGTGTTCTCAAACATGTTTTTACCTGTACTTAGCCAAAATTCGCCATTATATCATCCTAAACATTCCATAATACTCATTTCAAACGCTAAGTCATATTTTCACTCCCCAAACTCAAGTCCCAAACCCTTATCCTAAGCTAAGGTTTTCCTTCAAGGTTCTTCTTCAAGCTTCAAGTCTCCATTTCCAATCTTTACCAAGTTCATCTCTAAGCTAAATTATGTGGGTTTCTTTCATGGGTTCCTTTCACCCATGATACTCAAAGCCTCCCTTTATTATAATTGCATGATTTAAAGTTGAAGTACAAATGGGTCTTAATTATTATGAAATTTACGGCACACTATGTTAAGGCTATGTAAAGTTACGACTGTTTTGTCATACTTTGAGCTAAAATCTTTGATCTATTGTAAGACTTGAGGAGGCATTTTGATGTAGATGGATTTAGGTGTTTCAAGGTGTTGATTGATGGTTTTGCTAATGGATTTTCTTGCATGATTTCATCCCTATATTTCATGATTTTATACTAGTATTACACGCCCTCTAAGTATTTGATAACATGTCCAGATGTGGTTTCTTGAGGAGTTGAAGGTCCAAAGCATGAGATATGATATGAATGACTATATGATGATGAAATGAGCTTATGTATATGATAGGTTATATATAAAGTGTTGCATTAGACCTTTCCCAATTCGGGGGGACTAAGAACCCGGATAACCTAGATGGAGATTCGTACTCATCAACCTAGGGAAGGATATATACTTCTCCACCTAGTGATTGGGTGACATCATCCATAACCTAGATGGGGGATGTACTCATCAACCTAGGGAAGGGTTTGTACTTCTCCACCTAGGTGATGGGGTGGCATTATCACAAACCTAGATGGGGGTTTGTACTCATCCACCTAAGTGATGGGGCGGCATCATCACTAACCTACCAAAGGGTTGTATTTTGGAAATCTAGATTGTTCTCTTCTGCACATGTGATATTTTGTAAGAGAATGAGTTACTTAAGCATGTTTTACCTGAGCATTGATCATACATGCTATATTGTTATATTATACCTATTGCCTATTGTTTTGCATTTTGATTATGATGCCTAATTCTTGTTGCATTGCACCTACATACATAGTACAATCAAACATACTAATGCATACTCTATGCCTACAAGATGGCACCATGTAGGAACCGGTGCCCAAGTTGATCATCCTCCTCCTCCCCGTGGCTAGTTCGACACTATTGAAGCTAGTTGGTGAGTCTTCCATTTCGGGGACCTTAGTCTATGTTGCTCCTATTATGTATCGAGGAATTCCTATTTATTGTCTATTTGACTATGAGGGTGAGCCCAATTACTTTGTTTGGCCCATGCTCTTATCTATGTATTAGAGGTGTTTGTTAGACATGTTATATATCTATGATATACGCTTGACTCTTGTCTCTTGATTATGATGTTATGCAAGCTTTTCCCTTAGCCCCTTTGGCCCTATTCTTACTCTTTAATACTTTTATATGATTCTGCGACTAACGATGTTTATTTATAAGTTAAGAGGTTTGTTTGGGGTTCCTTCAGGTTCTCCATTTACCGTGTCACGTCTAGGCCCTGGGCTTGGGTCGTGACATTGACTTCCTGAATCAAAGAAGATTTGGAACCATCAACCAATACTTCACCACCATTTTCAAATTCCTTCAACCTAACTCCTAACCTAGCCAACCAGTGAACTTCTCTAGCCACCTCCTGTTACCAACCTCAATATGAGCTAGACTACCCATCGACACTCTACTTAGAGCATCGACCACAAGATTGGGATTGTTGGGATGGTAATGCACATTATATTATAATCCTTAAGGATTTCTAACTACCTTCTTTGTCTTAGGTTCAGATCTTTTTGTGTGAACACGTATTGGAGACTCTTGTGGTCAGTAAAGATATCAGCATGAACCCCATACAAGTAGTGATGCCAAATTTTCAAAGCAAATACCACGGCAGGCAATTTAAGATAATGGGAGGGATAATTTTTCTCATGTACCTTAATTTACCTAGAGGCATATGCTATACCTTTGCCATTTTGCATTAAAAAACACCCTAAACCAATTCTTGAGGAATCACAATAAACCACAAACCTTTATAACCCTTCAGGTACAGCCAAGATAGGAGTGAAGATAAGCTTGTCTTTCAAAGTTTGAAAACTCTTTTCATATTCATCGGTCCAAAAAAATTTTGCCTTCTTTTGGGTCAACTTTGTCGTAGGGGAAGAAATAGAAGAGAAACCATTCACAAACATGCGATAGTAAACCCAAGAAACTCCTCATATCTGTTGGAGTTAAGGGCCTAGGCCAATTTCTTATGACCTCCGTTTTCTTAGGATCCACCTTAATGCCATCACCCGATACCACATGCCCTAGAAAAACAACTTCTTTCTACCAAAATTCACGCTTTTCATATTTAACAAACAACCTCTCATCCCTCAAGATTTGCAACATCACCCTCAAGTGATTCATATGTTCTTCTTCACTCCGAGAATAAATCAATATATCATCAATAAAGACCACCGGAAACATATCTAGGAAGGGTATAAGGACCCTTTTCATGAGATCCATAAATATAGCCGATGTATTAGTCAAGCCAAGAAACTTTACCACAAATTCAAAATGGCCATACCTAGTCCAAAAAGCCATCTTGGGAATATTACACTCCTTTACATTCACTTGGAAATATCCGGATCAAAGATCAATCTTACAAAAATGACTAGCCCCTTGTAGTGGATCAAAAAAGTCATCAATCCTTGGTAGAGGGTATTTGTTCTTTATGGTGACCCTATTAAGTTATCTGTAATGAATGCACATTCTAAAGGAGAAATTATTTTTCTTTACAATGCTGGTGCACCCCAAGGTGACTTGATAGGCTTATGAAATCCTTCTCCAACAAATCCCTCAATTGATCCTTTAACACCTTCAACTCCATCGGGGCCATACAATAAGGAAGAACGAAAATGGGTTGTGCATTGGGAAGGAGGTCTATACCAAAGTCTATTTCCCTTTCGGGAGGAACACCAAGAAGTTCATTAGGAAAGAGATCAAGAAACTCATTGACCAATGGAACCGACTCAATAGGAATGACTTTAGACTCAACATCTCTAACCCTTATAAGATGGTAAAGACAACCTCAGAAATCAACTTTTGGGCTTTAAGACAAGAAATGAATCTACCCTTGACCACCACCTGGTGACTTCCCCACTCAAGGATGGGCTCATTAGGGAATTGGAACCTAACCTTGCGGGTTCTATAATCAATGTAATCAATCCATCCCAAGAATAATATCAAAATCCACTCGGTGAAGTTCAATAAAATCATAAGGTAAGACTTTATGCAATATGAACACAGAAAATCTCTATAGATTCTTTTAGCAATAATGAACTCACCAACGGGGTTAGACACTTCATAAGGTTCACACAACAATTCGGGACACACATGAAGTGTATTGGCAATAAAAGGAGTAATAAAAGAAAGAGTCACACCTGGATCTGTTAATGAATACACATCATCATCAAAAACCTTTAACAACCCGATAACAACATCTAGAACCTTATCCACTTCTTAACTTCCTTGGAGAGCATAGAACATATTTTGCCTTGGAGCACCCCCTTATTGGCCTCTCTTTTCCCTTTGACAAACACTAGCACCTTGGCCTTGAGGATGACTATCTTCACCCTTTTTTTGAGCATGAGAACAATCAATAACCTTGTGACTTATCTCACCACAACCAAAGAAAACATTAGAATTTTTCAAACATGGATCACCATGATTTATCCTACACTTTGGGCAATTAGGATGGGTCATCCCACCATTGCCACCTTGGAATCTTATGTTAGGAACCCCATCATTATCAAACCTCTTGTTACAAGCATTGGAGGACCCCTGTGCTTGGAACTTGTGACCTTGTTGAAACTGGCCACCCTTAGAACCTTGGAAACCACCCTCAAACCCGAACCCTCTTGAACTCTCCACTACTTATCTTCCTAAGCTTCTCCCTCTCAAGGTGTTCAACATATGTCATGAGCCGAGACATTTCCATAGCACTCACTAGCATGGCGGTACGACACTCTTCATTCAACGAGTCGGACACTCCCGACACAAACGTGTTCATCCTTGATCTTGGATCGGCTACCAAATAAGGAGCATACTTGGAAAGATTGTTGAATTTGAGGGTATACTCCCTCACACTCAAGGAACCTTGCTTAAGATTCATGAACTTCATCATTTTGGACTCTCTTAACTCTATAGGGATGAACCTATTGAGGAAGGTAGCTTTGAACTCCTCCGAAGAAATATCATCATTATTTCTTCTCTCCAATTTCCATTGAGTAAACCAAATTTAGGCCACATCTTTGAGTTGGTAGGCTTATAATTCTTCCTTCTCCTCCAAATTTACCCCTATAATAGAAAGCACCTTATAGACCTCATCGATTAACTCTTGGCGATCTTCCACCGCCTTGGACCCATGAAACTTCGGAGGGTTCATCCTTGTGAAATCCCTCACCCTTGAAGCTGGAGTAGGAGCATGAGTAGCTTAGGCCCCTTGGTTCATTTGGTTGGTCATATCATAGGCCAACATTGTGATGGCATTTCGGAACTTATTTTGTCTACCCTTCCATCTTGAGGAGCTTGAGTAGTAGGAGGGGCCGGTTTCTCCTCGGGTGTATAGGCTCTCCTTATGCTTCCTCTTTGTAGAGACATGATCTAGAAGAGTAGAGAGAATTTGTTAGGGGAAAAAGCCTTATCTCTACATCTAAAGCACGATATAGATCACGAAGAAGTGAAACATTTCCTAAAACGCCTAATAGCTTCCCATTCAAAGTTGTGGCATACTTTACAACCATGAACAAGACTCTATTCAACACGGTGTGTTGGATTTCCGAGGACCATTAACAACCTAGTACTTTGATACCAAGCTAATCACAACCCAAGCCTAGGGCCTAGATGTGACACGATGAATAGGAAGTTCGAAGAACTCCGAAACAAGCCTCTTAGCATATCTTGAACACATCCTTGGTTGCGAAAGTGAAAGTAACCATCAAAAAGAGTCAAGTATAAAAAGGGAAGCGGGACTAAGGAAAGTCTTGCATAAACATAGAAAAATAAGAAGAGTCAAGCTCAAAAGCATATACAAACTTAGTATCCAAAAACACCTCTACTTTAGAATAGAGCGGGGCTAAGACACTTCCCGGGCTCAGCATCATAATAATAAGTAACCAACACAAGGAACGATTCTCAACATAACATGAATGAAAGTAGATATTGTCCTCAGAATTGAGGACTCACCTAAGCTTTCTTCAAAGAACTAACTAGACACGTGGAGGATGATCAAAAGGAGCTCCACTTCCTACATGGTGATATCATCTAGGCATAAATTATGCTTTAGCATATTTAAATGTACTAAGTATGCAGGGTGCAATGCAACAAAGACACAAGCAAATATATTCAAAATGCATAAGATATAGACAATTGATATAATCTCAATATGTCATGTATGATCAATGCTTCTAATAAAACTTCCATGTGAAACATTCGACTTGCACTTGATAATATAGATATGTGAGAGGAGACCTTATATAACGACCCAAGCTAGGTCCTAGATGTGACCAGTGAATGGGGAACTCGAAGGAACCCCAAACAAGCCTCATAGCATATTATTACACATCCTCGGTCGCGGAAGCAATTAGAATGAAAATTAGAGATAAGGTAAACAAAGGGAAATTGGACTAAGGATACACTTCCATATCATAAACATCAAGAGTCAACAAAGTCAAGCTCATAGCATAGATACATAACATGTCTAACAATACCTCTACTACATAGATAAGAGCGGGGGCTAAGACAAAGCAACTGAACTCACCCACATAGTCCATACATAAGTCAAAGATACAAAGTCTTAATAGATAGCAATAGAGAATAAGTAATGTCTCCAGAATGGAGGACTCACCAACAAGCTTGATAGAAGTCACACTAGCCACATTGAGGAGGATGATCAATTGGTACATTGGTTCCTACATGGTAACATCATGTAGGCGTAGAGTATGCATTAGTATGTTTGAATGTACTAAGTATGTAGGATGCAATGCAATAAGAGATAGACATCATAGGCAAAATGCATAATTATAAGCAATGGATAGCATAGTAACAATATGACATGTATGAATGATGCTTGAAGTAAAACCATCCTTATATAGAACATAATAAGAGTGTAAGGAGTGACCATTATAGTGCAAGCCATGGACTACCACCTCTTTGGATAGGTGCATGAGGTACTAACCCCTTATGAGGTTGATGTAGTACAAACCCCCAACGAGGTTGATAGAGTACCCCCCATCAAGGTTGATGGGTACCAACCCACAACAAGGTTACTCGGGCATACTACCCCCCGAGCTAGGCGACTAAGGTATCAACCCCTCGATAGGTTATCTGGGCCTACAAACCCCTAAGCTAGGCTTGGTCATCCCCAACACTATATAGAGATAATATCATATATATACACACCCCTTTCTTTATGATACACATACATTTTTTTCATCATAATTCCATCATCATTTCATACTCATTTCATCATCATATAGTCATTCAACTCATAAGACATACATTGGAACTTCAATTGATCAAGAATTTATAACCAAATATTTCATCAAACACTTACAGGTTGTGTAATGCTAGTATAAAACCATGCTATTCAAGAGTAAAATGATTCTAGAAAAATTATTGTAAGGCTATCAATAGATACTTGGTAACACCCTCAAACAATATACATCAAGACCCTTCATCAATTCTCACCACAGACCTTAGATTCATAGCTCCAGAAATAGTGAAACAGTCACAATTTCATAAACTCAACATGGTGTGAAGTGATTTTCATAACAGATAAGACCCATGAATAAATCAACTTTAAATAATGTAATTTTTGAGTAAAGAGAGCTTGGGTATCATGGGTGAAAGGAACTCGTGAAAGAAACCCATATACCTTAGCTTTAGAGATGAACTTGATAAAGATTGGAGATGGAGATTTGAAGCTTGAGAGGAAATCCTTAGATCTAGAGAGGGTTTTGAGACTTAAGTTTAGGAGTAAAATATTTGGCCAAGTATTTGAATGAGTACCGGGGAATGTTTAGAAGCCTTGGATAGGTATATTCAAGTTTGGGGGACTTAGGCCCAAGACTTAAAAGCCTTAGACCATAAGAAAAATAACTGGGCAAAATTTACACAGGTCTACATCTGGTCTGCGATGCAAACCTTTTGTGAAGGATGAATTTACATATGTCCGTGATGGAGGTGTATCACGGTACCATCGCACACAAATACTGGATAAGCCCAATTGTGAAAATTGAAATTGCTAATCGTTTGCTCTTAAATCGAGGTTAGACCCAGTCTTTCCACTCAAAATAACCCGCTGTTAGGTATATAAAGTTGGATTTTCAATATTGCACACAAATTTTGAGATATATGGAAATTCGATCCCCGACACTTCAAAGGAAAATTTTCGGGCACTTTTTGGGGACGTTTCACCTTAACGACAAAGACCAAGTAGCTACAAATTGGAATCCAAGGCATAACACCTTCTCGGTATAGGTGTTGGGGTACCATATGCCCCAGTGAAGTGTGGTCTACTTGCCAAGCCATACCAAACATAATAATATGAACTAGATGGATCCACCAGTATAACAAGGGTAAAATATATAATCCTATGTTGGCACATAGTTTAGAGAATAAAGGCTTTATATAAGGCTCCCTTGTGTCGAGCCCCCATCTTAAGCATCAATCGGTGCAAAGTCTATGTAATACCCCACGTCTTACAATACTAGCACTATGCAAATGAAACATGACATGGTTTGGTCAATTTTGCGCTAATTTTCAAAAGTGCTTGAATCTCGTGCTAATGGGCTATATGTGCGTCTAACGCTTAAGAGGGTCGACTACACACATGTTTTTTGTGAAATTGAGTAGATCATGACCTTAAATGAAGTAATAAAATTGAGGTGCTCGTAGTACTTAAGAAGCTAGTAGGTGAGTCACCTACTTGCTTAGCTTAAATTGCTAGCCAAATGGAGACGTGGCTCGACGTCGAATTTGTCCAAGTCCGATCATGAATAAAGTCCGTGTTAAGGGTGTAATTTTAGCCCATGTTTTAGCATCATAAATGGACTACATTTTCAGACCAAGAAGGATATTACAAGGTCCCAGTTACATCACAACCCACTTGACTATTTGGGCCCAAAACTAACTAAGAGGAATTTGGAAAATAGGTAGCCAAGGCCCATCAACTTGGAGACCCATTTAGGCCCAAGTGTAAGGGCCAAGCTGCTGGATAACTAGCTTATTAAAATATGGTAAAAGGTGGTCAAAAGGTCAAGAGTAAGTCGGCCAAGAGACCCTTTATAAAGGGCGCAAAAATAGCTCCCACAAGTTATTTTCAACTTGACGAAAACAAAAATTAGATTGCTCTCTAAATTTTATCTCAACTTTTCTTGACTTTGTAAAGCAACCAAAAGAGGATTTTAGGGTTCTTAAGGAGTCTCTCAATCTTGAAGGCAAAGGTAAGTAATTATAGTAGTGTATTTAGTATAGCTTCTTCATGAAAAACAAGAAGTATATGTTAGTATGTTTGTGCTGAAAAATTTGGATAGTATGTGTTTAGAAAGGTGCTACACACTTTCCTTTTATTTTAGTGACTTCTCTATGGTTTGTGGGCTTTATTATGAATATAAGTTGATGTTATTAACATGGTTTGAGTTATAAATATTACCCTAAGGTTGCTTCCCTGATTTTGGTTTCATTTAACAAACGAGTTTTATTGTGCCATCTTAAGTGTAACGTTATTGGAACTTGTGGGCTGTTGGATGGAAGGCTATTGACTCATGTCCTTCATTAATTCGTGGGTTCTGTTCTAAGACTAATTTAGGACTATTTATATGTATAACTATTGTTGGAGCAGTTGGGGTAGAGTTGGAACAGGTTTGGAATTGTCGACGTCGAAATGTAGCGAAGGGAGGTAACGTTATGCTGTCCATTTATAGGTTGTGTAGAATTGTTATGTGTTGTGCTTTATGGCTTGTTGTAAAACTGTTATGGCATTAAAACAGGCTGCACATTATATGTATATGAGAATGTGTATTAGAAAATACGATTAGGGGCGGAAAGGTTAAAAGAATACGCTAGGGTTTATAAATACCCGTTTGCTACCCGTGTGTTATTTTTTTATGTGATTGGGCTGCCAAGATATATCTATTAGCTACTAATGCTAGTTTTATCACCTACTATATTATAGATAAATATTTTTAGGAAGGGAAGGGTATCTCGAGGTCGTATAGCAAGGTATGTAAGGCTACTTGATTTTGTATTACTTGGCATAAAATCTAGATTCTTCCTTAGCACATAAAGGCACTTTCCAACTCCGAAACAACTAGTAACTGTGACTCCACTCTTTGACATATTCATATGCTTCCATACATAGTCACTTTCAAATCTGCATACATGCTTGGATACCAAGTTACATGGGTTCTTGTTACTAAATAAAGTTCACTAGTTGTTCCATTTCATACGCATTTCATTATTTGTGTAATGTACTCTTTTTATTTTCATATTGTCTTGTATGATTATCTATATGTCACATGCTATATATACAGCCCTACAACTCAAATATTGTGACCACCCAAAGAATCATCTCAAAGGTAATTGAAAGATAAAGTATATTATTTATTGATGGATGGTAGCCCGAGGGGTAGAAGAATCACCTAGCCAAGGATGATCCTATCACGGGTGGTAGCCTGAGGGGTTAAGGAAGAACCTAGCCAGAAATGATCCCGATATAGTTTTACCACTGATCAGCTGGTCATTTGTATTACATGTTGTGCATAGACTATACAGTAAAGCTAAAGTAATATAAAGAACATAAAGTACATGATTCAAAAATATAACCAAAGGTGGTCTCTAATCTTACACCTGTGCATGGTTTCATTTGAGTTGTTACTTCATGTATAATATTTCCTGGCTTACATATTCAGTATATTATCCCGTACTGATATCCCTTATGGGGGACCTGCATTTCATGCTGCAGGTACAGTTGCTAGTAGATCTCCCTAGTAGGAGTATAGGACATCCAACTGCTGTTACCAAGCTCCAGGTTGCTTCAGAGCTTTGCATCTAGAACTTATATTTTTGTATTGTACAGTTAGTCGAGGTGGGGCCTATCCCGACCCTTATCAGATACTTTTCCTTATCTAGAGGCTTTGTAGACTATGTAAATTAAAGTGTGATCATGTCTCAAACTTTAAACATCGTGGCCCCAATGGTCTAGCCAAATGCATTTCCTTTTTGCTTGTTATCACTGTTTATCTTCTTAAAGGCATGTAAAATATAGAAATCCATTATAATATGTATAGAAAGCATATAGTACAGGTTGGTTCTCCCGAGCGTCATCGGCAATAGGTGCCAGTCCGCCCTAACGGGACTTTGGTTGTGACAGTCTAAACCCATGGAATACTTGTAATAATCATAATATGAAAAACTTGTAAGAGTCATGATAGCTTCACATGAGTAGCTCATTAACATGCTTGACCTTTGCTAGTGAGCCTAGCTTGAACAAGAGTATAGATAATAATCCTGCATGATCCCCTGCCTTGACATGAATGGCTTACAAGAGGTTAAAATCTTGAAATAACTTGATACTTGTAAAGTTGTAGATACTTTTCATGAATTCAGTACATGCTTGAAAGCCCTTAATCATCATGAAATCACTTGACTTGTAAATCATATAATAGTTCATCAACCACTTGAGAATTCTTGTCATGTAATTTTATCAAACACATGGTAGGTTCATGATGCTTGTTGAAAATCATGAAACTCAAAAGTAAAATAGGAAGAGTATACTCAATGCAAATCAACACACCAATATTTTAGTGGAACCCTCATTTTGGGTCTCTTGAAATCCATCACAAAAGCTCATAATAGTTCATAGTTTTATAGCTCAAATCATGCATAGTCTCAATATACAAAAATCAATTCATGGAGTAATCTTGAAATAGATATTCATGCATAGTCAATCAATACTTGATAAATCCCCAACATAATTTATATTCATATTTGAAAATAAAAGAAACCCATAAGTAATACAACTTGAAATCACATAATTTTCATAAAAAGAGAAGGTTGGCCTCCATGTGTGAAAGGACACTTGGATGACGAACCAAATACCTTAAACCTTGAATTTCTCAAATTAAACTTGAAGTAGACTTGAAGCTTCAGATGGGTTCTTGAGTTTCAAAGTTGAGATTAAAATTCTTGAATTTGAATGAGAGACTTGATAGAGTCTTGGAGAGAGTTTTGTGGGTTATAGAGGTGAAAAATAGCTAAGTATGGAAGATTTAACGTTTAAATAGGCATGGAGCTATTATCCAAATGCCCTTAGATGAAATGAGAAATCTCGGGAAAATTTTACACTAGTTTGCTCCGTAGGCATAATGCGGACCAGACGCACAACACAATTTACACTAGTCCGCACCATAGGCACGGACAGCCACTGGAAATCAAAAATTAGCAAACATTATTTTTCGCTATGGGTCTTTCAAAATCTGGGTTATACCCATTTCCTACTCAATTTTTCCTCCAATCAAGAATATGAAGTCGAATTTCTGGAATCATGCACGAAGTGTGAGGTATATGGAACTTACAATTATTTGCATTCTGAAGCACATAAAGGGTGTTTCATTGACACTACTGGAAGGTTTGGATGGGTTTATGGTGTATTTTGTTGTTTCCTATGTTGGTTTGGGTTATGTTTTAATGAAAAATGATAAGGTCATACCCTATGCTTTGAGGCAGTTAAATGTGCATGAATGGAATTACCCAACCCATGATCTTGAGTCAGCGTTCTATGGTGTTTTATTTGAAGATTTGGCACCATTATATTTACAGGGTTCATGTTGATGTATTTTCCAACCACAAGGGTTTGTAATATGTGTTTAGTCAAAGAGATCTAAATTTGAGGCTACTAGAAAATGGTTTGAGATCCTTAAGGATTATAACATAAGTATGCAATGTCATTCAGGCAAGGCAAGTGTGGTAGTTGATGCTCTTAGTAGATTATCTATGGGTAGTATGGTCTCTATGGATGAGGCGGAGATGGAGTTGGCAAAGGATGTGTACTATTTAGTACTTTTGGGAGTTCGGTTGAGTGACTCTAATGAGGGTGGTATCCATGTGCAAAATGGGGCTGAATCAACAATGGTAGTTGATCTCAAGGAAGAATGGGCCCTAGATCTGACATTGGTTAACTTGAAAAAATTGGTTGCCAGAAAAAAGATGGATGGTTTCTCCTAAGGGGGAGATGGTGTGCTTCACTACCAAGGCCGATTGGGTGTTTCAAATATGGGTGGTTTAAGGGGGATGATTCTAAGGGAAGCCCATAACTCTCCATATACCATATATCTTAGATCTACCAAAATGTACCAAGACCTGAAGAAAACATATTAGTGGAACGGCATGAAGAAGGATATAGCTAAATTCGTGGTGGAATGACCTAATTGCCAACAAGTACAAGTGTAATATCAAAGGCATAGTGGTCTTACCTAAGACATAGAGATTCCTAGTTGTAAGTGAATATGGACTTTGTGACAGTGATGCCCCATACCCGGAAGCAATATGACTCAATTTGGGTGATTGTGGATAGGATGACTAAGTCAACTCATTTTCTACTAGTAAAGGCTACCTTTAGTGTCGAGGACTATGCTAAGTTGTACATTCGAGAGTTGACAAGGTTGCATGGTGTGCTATTTTCTAACCATATTGTATTGTGGTATCCAATTCACTTTCTCATTCTTTTATGTCATTTTAGAAGGGATAGGACACCAAAGTGAACTTAAGTACCACTTTCCATCCTCAAACTAATGTACAGGCAGAGAGGACAGTTCAGACCCTAGAAGACATTGGAATTCAAGGGTAACTGGGAAGATTATCCACCACTTATTGCGTTTTCTTACAACAATGTTATCATATTAGCATTGTGATGGCACTATTTGAGACTTTGTATAAGAGGAGATGTAGATCCCCGGTGGGTTGTTTTGAAATTGGTGAGATGGCTTTGATCGGTCTTGATTTGGTGTAAAATGGTTTTGAAAAGGTAAAGCTCATAAGGGAGAAGTTAAAAATAACTCAAAGTCATCAAAAGTCATATTTTGATATAAGGAAGAGAAAACTTTAATTCCATGTATGGGATTGGGTGTATGTGAAGGTTTCACCTATGAAGGGTGTGATGCAGTTTGGTAAGAAGGGAAAATTGAATCCACGGTATGTAGACATTATGAGGTTTTGGAACGGATTGGTAAGGTGGCTTATAGGCTGGATTTTCCATCAAAAATGAGTACAACCACTTGGTGTTCCTTGTGTCCATGTTGAGGAAGTTCATTAGTGATCTAAGCTCTATGATGTCTTTGGAAAGTATTGAAGTTAAGGGGAACTAGACCTACAAAGATATCCCAGCTGAAATTTTTGATCGACAAGTAAAGAAGATATGTAACAACAAGTTTGCATCGGTTAATATCCTTTTGAGGAATCAACAAGTTGAAAGCGCCACATAGGAAGCCTAATGGGATATGATGTGAAGATACACTTATCTACTCTATTCTACTCAATCCTGAGGTAATCGGTTCTTCATTCTCAGATGCTCTAAATTCTTTCATTTTTGCATTTCATGTCATAATATGTATGCATGCTCATGAATATGGTTTTAAATGATATTTATGGAAAACGTTTGAGGGTTTTATGATTTTGATGTTAAATTTGCATTTTCGCACTCATGTTGGGCTGTTGATATTCATTTTGCTCCATTCAAGTTAATTCTTATCTCATTCAAGGACGAAAGATCCAAAGGAAGATGATGTAAGGCCCCAAGTTTTGAAAGTTTAAATCGAAGCATTAGAAATGAAATTTTCCAAGAACTGAACCCTTCCATCAAGAAAGCTACGATGGGCTATAGTGTGCACCACACGCCTCCTGGTGGGCATCCATGATGGGTGTCTTTGAGGTGTTTGAAGGCTTTCTTGTCGATGGAACACCCCATGATATCCTTCACCAATCATGGTTCCCACCATTTCTTGTGAAGGGGCCCATGCATCGGGAACTATCAATAGCTCGACGTTCCCTCGCACTGCCCATGCCCCCATACCATGTTATGCCTTGACCAAGCCCCTTTCCCTTTCAAGCCCTACCCTTCACGACCCATGGTGTGTATGATGGGCCATGAAGGGTTCCATCTAGTGCACCTTAGGCCCAATCTTGGAGGTTTTTTACTTCTTATAGTCAGGTAGTTTGGTAAAAAAAAAAAGCCCATCTATAAATACATATTTTAACATTGTGTTTGGACTTTTACACCCCTCATTTGATTGTTCAAATCTCACCAAGTCTTCCAGAACACTTCCATTTTCCTAATTCAAGACCTCACCCAAGCTGCACTTTCAAGTCTCCTCCCAAGCTCAAGCATACAAATCCATTGAAGGACCTCAAGTTCAAGCTCTATTTTCTTCAAACCATTAAATAAGCACTTAAGGTATGCAAATTTGATTCTTGGGTTCGTTTCACCCATGAAGACAAACTGATTTCATCTCTTCTACTCAATTTCAAATAATGATTTTTATGGCTCAATTGTTTAAATAATCTTCTAATTAATGTTATTATGTTTATATATGAATGTTTAAGCTTCAATTACATGAATTTCCATGAACTTCATGATACAACATTTTCAAGCATATTGAGTTTATGAAATCTATGCGTGGATACTTTCAATTTATGTTCAAATGATCTTAAACCATTGAAATAACTTGAATCTACTTCAATTGCATGGTCTTAATATTATATTTCATGACTCCATGATCGTGCATCAGGTTTCTATGAAGTATGACTATGTTACTACAAAACTCAAATATGAACATGATTATGAAAGTTCAATCTCTCAAATATTGTCACGACCCAAGACTAAGACCTAGACGTGACACGACAAATGGGGAACATGAAGGAACCCCAATCAAGCATCTTAACTTTGTCATTACACAACATTGGTCGGGGAACCATATAAAAGATATAATGCAAGAATAGGGTGAAGGGGCTAAGGGATAGCTTGCAAACATCATAACCAAGAGACAAGAGTCAAACTCATATCATAGATACATAATATGTCCAACAAACACCTATAATACATATATAAGAGTGGGGGCCAAGACAAAGCAACCGGGCTCACCCTCATAGTCAAATAGAACATAAAGCAAAGTGTCTCACTATAAGGTAATAGAACATAGACCAAGGTCCCCAAAATGGATGACTTACCAACATCCTTGAATAGCACCGACTAGCCACGTTGAGGAGGAGGATGATAAACTTGGGCACCGGGTCCTGCATGGTGATATCATGTAGGCAAGAGTATGCGTTAGTATGTTTGAATGTACTAAGATGTAGGATAGAATGCAACAAGAATTAGGCATCACCATCAAAATACATACAAAAGGGAATAGGCATAATGTAGCAATATGGCATGTATGATCAATTCATAAGTAAAATATGCTTAAGTAACTCATGCTTATATAGGATATCATTTGTGAAGCTAGATTTCCAAAGTTAAACCCCTTGGTCAGTTAATGATGATCTCACCCTATCACCCTAGTGGTGTGGTACAAACCCCTCACATGGTTGATGATAATCACATCTTATCACCCTGGTGGTGAAGTGCAAACCCCACCTCGATTGATAAGTTCAAACCCCCGCCTCAGTTGATGAGTAGAAACCCCACCTTGGTTGTTCAGGCTCTTCGTCCCCCAGATTGGGCATGGTCTAATGCAACACTTTATGTACAGTATATCATATACATAAGATCTTTTCATCATTATAACATCATTCATATCATATCTCATGCTTTGGACCTTCAATTCCAGAAGAAACCCTAGTCGGACATTTTATCAAACACTTAGTGGGTGTGTAATGGGGGTATAAGACCATGCAATTTAGAGATAAAATCATGCATGAAAATCCATGGTAAAAGCATCAATCAACACCTTGCAACATCCTCAAGAAATATACATCAAAACCCCTCATCAAATCTTACATTAGATCGAAGATTTATAGCTTAAAACATAGCAAAACTGTCACAACATTGCACAACTTTAACATAGTTCATAGACATGTTCATAATAGTGAACCCATTTGAGAAAACAACTTTAAATCATGTAAATTGAGTAAAAAGGAAATTAGGGCACCATGTGTGGAACAACCTGATGGCTAAAACTTACATACCTTAGCTTTGGAGAAACTCTTGATGAAGAATGAAAATGGAGGCCTGAAGCTTGAAGAAAATCCTTAGTTCCAGATGAGGGTTTTGAGGCTTGAATTTTGGAGTGAAAATATGACTAAGTGTTTTGGTGGTTATTGGAAAATGTTTTGGGTGATATAAGGGTGAAATTTGGCTAAGTACATATAAAAACACGTTTGGAAAAACTTGGTCCCAACACGTAGAAAATTTTGGACGAACTAAAAAAAAGCAGTCATGAAAATGCCTGTGACACACTGCTTTCTGGAAATTGAACTTTCAAAAATCATGATTGCTAATCTTTCTCTCTTAAATCAGGGTTAGACCCTTTTTCACCTAATTTTGACCTCTTTATCCCGAATATGAAGTCGAATTTTTGAAATAACGAACGAATTTTGCAATATATGGAAATTAAAATTCTGGGCATTCCGAGGTACATTTTTGGGCACTTTTTGGGGTCGTTTTGATATCTCCCCCTTGGGAACATTCTACCCGAATGTAAAAGATACATACGAGACGAGAGTGATCATGAACAAATTAGCCCAACAAAAATGCAATATAACATGTAAAACACCATTTTCAAATTCTCAACCTAAGTGTACAATCATCATAAGTTTACCAACTTAAACATGAATGCATGTGAATGACATAGGGACTGAAATATGAGATTTGAAATCACATAGAAAATTTAGGATTAGTACCTTAGCCTTGAGTGGAGTGGAAAAGATAAGGATCCTGCTTTTTCATGTCCAATTCGGCCTACCATGTAGCACTTTTAACTTGTTAGTTCCTCTAAAGGACCTTAACAGATACCACATCCTTGTTCCTCAATCTCTTCACTTGCCTATCAAAAATATGAACTGGGGCCTCCTCATAAGTTAAGTTATCCTCAACAACACCCAAAACATCAAGAGGCACAATAGCATTATGGTAACCAACACATTTTCTCAACATAGAGACATGGAACATTAGATGGACCAAATTCATTTCACTAGGCAACTTCAACTCGTAAGCTATCTTGCAAACCCTCCTTATCACCTTATAAGGACTAACAAACCTTGGACTCAACTTCCCCTTTTTTCCAAGATGGACCACACCTTTCATTGGAGAAACTTTCAAATAGACCCAATCCCCCACTTTGAATTCAAGGTCTCTTCTTCTTACATTGGCATAGGATTTTTGATGACTTTGGGCTATTCTCAACCATTCCCTAATCATCTTAACTTTCTTAAGAGACTCCATAACCATATCTTGTCCCAGTAAAGCCACCTCTCCAACCTCAAACTAACCTATCGATGATCTATAACGTCTCCTATAGAGAGCCTCAAAGGAGTTATACCGAAGCTAGAATGATAGCTATTGTTGTAGGCAAACTCAATCAACGGAAGATGACCATCCCCAATAACTTTAAGCTCCAACACACATGCTCTAAGCATATCTTCAAGTGTTTGAATTATTCTTTAGCTTGGCCATCATTTTGAGGGTGAAAGGTCGTACTAAGGTGAACTATGGAAACAAGACCCCTTTGAGAAGACCTCTAAAAGTATGAAGTAAATTGTGCACCACGATCCAATATGATGGATAAATGAACCCCATGTAACCTTAATAACTCATTGATGTACAACTTTGCATACTCTTCAGCCCCATATGTAGTCTTAACCGGTAGAAAGTGAGCTGATTTCGTCATCCTATCAACCATAACCTAAGTGGAATCGAAACCTTTCCTAGTATTGGGAAACCCAACAACAAAATCCATGTTAATCATCTCTCATTTCCAAGTAGTAATCTCTATGTCTTGGTTTAGGCTGCCCGGTATTTGATGTTCGACTTTGACTTGTTGAAAACTATGGCAACTAGAAATAAATTTAGCAATATCCCTCTTCATGCCTCCCCAACAAGACACATCTCTCAAGTCTCTATACATTTTGGTGGAACTGGGGTGGATAGAATAAGAAGAATTATGGGCCTCATTAAGAATCTCCTCTCTCAAACCATCCACATAAGGCACACATAACCTACCTTGGTATCTAAGGCACCATCTCCCCCTTGGGAAAAAACCTCTACTTTTCCCTCTTCTACCAAGGCCTTCAATTCAAGCAAGGAGGAGTCAAGATCTTATTTTTCTATCACTTTATCAACCAAAGAAGACTTACACCCATCAATAACAAAAACACCATCATCACCAACCTCTTCCAACCTAAACACCAATCTAGCCAATCTATGCACCTCCCCAGCCATTTCCTTATCACCACCATCAACATGAGCTAGGCTACCCATGGATACCTGACTCAAAGCATCTGCCACAATATTTGCCTTAACCGAATTATAATGCACACTCACGTCATAGTCTATAAGAAGTTCTAGCCACCTTGTTTGTCTCAAGTTGAGATCTTTTTGAGTGAAGACATATTGAAGGCTCTTATGATCAGTGAAGACATCAACATGCACCCAATACAAATAATGACACCAAATGTTTATTGCAAAAACCACGACAGCCAATTCAAGATCATGGGGAGGGTAATTCCTTTCATGCACTTTGAGTTGTTTAGAAGCATAGGCTATGTCCTTACTATTTTCCACTAGCACACAACCCAAACTAACTCTAGATGCATCATAATACACAAATAAACCCTCAAGCCCATCCAATAATGAAAATATATAAGTAGACAGAAGCCTATCTTTCGATGTTTGGAAG
Source organism: Solanum clarkiae (assembly GCA_011800125.2). Taxonomy (NCBI): domain Eukaryota; kingdom Viridiplantae; phylum Streptophyta; class Magnoliopsida; order Solanales; family Solanaceae; genus Solanum; species Solanum clarkiae. Next base: position 48,177 of record JAABOM020089074.1, on the reverse strand, counting down.
CTTCTCTCACATACATCGGTCCATACAAACTTAACCTTCTTTTGAGTCAATTTTGTCATAGGGGAAGCAATGGAGGAGAACCCATTCACAAACCTTCTATGGTAACCCGCAAGGCCTAAGAAACTCCTAATATCCGACGAGGTCAATGGTGTAGTCCGAAAGGCTGTCTTCGGGATATCACACTCCCTCACCCTCACTTTATGATACCCGAACCGAAGATCAATCTTAGAGAAAAAGCTAGTCCCTTGCAATTGGCCAGACAAGTCATCAATTCTTGGAAGAGGATATCTATTCTTTATAGTAACCCTACTGAGTTGTTGATACTCAATGCACATTCTAAGTGACCCATCTTTCTTCATTACAAACAATACCTGTGCACCCCAAGGTGATTGACTAGGTCTAATAAATCTCTTCTCCAACAAATCTTTCAATTACTCTTTTATTGAGAAGGAGATTTATGCCAAAATCTATCTACCTTCTGGGAGGGACACCAGGAAGGTCATTTGGCAAGACATCAAGAAAGTCATTTACAACCGGAACCGACCCAATGAATGGAACTTTAGAGTCAAACATCTTTAACCCTCACAAGATGGTAAAGACACCCCTTAGAGATCAATTTACGGGCTTTAATGCATGAAATGAATCTATCCTTGACCACCATATCATGGCTCTCCCACTCAAGAATGGGTTCATTTGGAAATTGAAACTTGACCCTATGGTTTCTACAATTAATAGAAGCATAGTAGGCATACAAAAAATCCATCCCAAAAATGACATCAAAATCTACCATGCCTAATTCAAAAAATCATAAGGCAACAACTTATGCAAAATGCAAATAGGATAATTCCCATAAACTTTCCTAGCAATAATAGAGGTATCAATAGGAGTAGACACTACATATGACTCACGCAATAACTTAGGGACAATATGGAACTTTTTAGCAACAAAAGGGGTAACAAAGGAAAGAACGACACCTGGATCATTCAAAGCATATACATCAAAGACAAAGATTTTCAACATACTGGTAACAACATTGGGAAGCTCATCAACCCCTTACCTTCCATGTAGTGCATAAAAGCGATTGTGCCTTAGGGAACCACCTTAAGGAACACCTCTACCCAACGGGATCATATTAGCAATCCAAACTTTGCCACTATTTCTTGGACAATCTACCTTCTTGTGCCAAAGCTCCCCACAACCAAAACATGCATTAGAATCTTTCGAACATAGGCCTCTATGATTCCTTCCACATCTAAGACACCCATCAATAGGAGCTCCACCACCAACACCTTGAGTTCTAGGGAAGTCATTGGCAAACCCCGTACTAGTAGCATGAGGAGGACCCTGGCCTTGATGAAATCTAGCATCCTTTTTGAATTTAGTCTCAAATGGGTCCTTTTTGGCCTCATTCCGCTTCTTTTCCTTAACTTTTCCTCCTCTATTTGGTTGGCGTAAGTCATCAACCAAGACAAGTCCATGTCACTAATTAGCAAGGTGGATCGACATTCTTCACTCACCAAGTCGGAGACCCCCATCACAAATTTATTTATCCTTGATCTAGAATAGACCACCAAATGAGGAGCATACTTTGAAAGTTGATTAGATTTGAGGGAATAGTCCCTCATACTCATTGCACCTTGTTTCAAGTTCATAAACTCTACCAACTTTGCTTCCTTAAGCTCAAGAGGGAAAAATCGATTGAGGAAGGTCAATTTGAATTCCTCCCAAAGCACCATGTAACCATTACCTTTCTCCCCCTTCCATTGCTCATACAAAATTTGGGCTACCCATTTGAGTTGGTACTCGCCAACTCCGCCTTTTCATTTGGCCCAATACCCATAATATTCAAGAATTTGTAAACCTCATCAATGAACTCTTGTGGATCTTCTTCCACCTTTGACCTATTGAAAACCAGAGGATTCATCCTCATGAAGTCTTTTACCCTAGCTATCAGGGTAGTAGCATGAGAAGTTGGGCCCCTTAATTGACTTGGTTGGCCACCACTTGGGCAAGCATAGTAAGAGCATCTCGGAGCTCACCAATAGTGGGTTGCTCCTCGAGAGTTGGGACCCATTCTTCCTCTAGTGTTCTACATGATCTAGCATAGCAAAGAACAACCATTAGGGGGGAAAACTTACCATACTCTATACCACGACTTAGAATGAACAAGGGAAACATTTTCTAAAGCCCTCACAGCCTCTTATTCATAGTCACAGCGCGCTTCACAATCATGAATAAGACTCTATTCGATGCGGTATGTTGGCCTCTGGAGATCTATCAACCTAGTGCTCTGATACCAAGTTTGTCATAACACAAGACTAGGTCCTAGATATGACACGACAAATGGGGAACTCGAAGGAACCCCAATCAACCCTCTTAACTTTGTCATTACACATCATTAGTCGCGGAAGCATATAAAAGACATAATGTAAGAATGGGGTGAAAGGCTAAGGGATAGCTTGCAAACATCATAACCAAAAGACAAGAGTCAAACTCATATCATAGACACACAATATGTCCAACAAACACATCTAATACATAGATAAAAGTGGGGACAAAGACAAAGCAATCGAGCTCACCCTCATAGATAAATAGAACGTAAAGTAAAGTGTCTCATTACAAGGTAATAGGAAAATAGACCAAGGTCCCTGAAATGGAGGACTCACCAACTTGCTTGGATAGCACCGACTAGCCACGTGGAGGAGGAGGGTGATCAACTTGCGCACCGGTTCCTCCATAGTGATATCATATAGGCAAGAGTATGCGTTAGTTCGTTTGAATGTACTAAGTATGTAGGATGCAATGCAACAAGAATTAGACATCACTATTAAAATACATACAAAAGGCAATAGGCATAATATAGCAATATGGCATGTATAATCAATGCATAAGCAAAACATGCTTAAGTAACTCGTGCTCATATAAGATATCACTTGTGAAGAATAGACCAAGCTAGATTTCCAAATTATGAACTCGGTCGGTTGATGATGATCTCACCGCATTACCCTAGTGGTGTGGTACGAACCCCTCATATGGTCTATGATAATCATATCTTATAACCATTATGGCGAAGTACAAACTCCTCACGTGGTTTGATGAGTACAAACCCCCACCTCGGTTGTCCGAGCTCTTAGTCCCCCAGAGTGGTCATGGTCTAATGCGACACTTTATTTAGAGTATATCATATACATAAGCTCTTTTCATCATTATAACATTATTCATAAAATATCTTATGCTTTGCGTGAAGATTGAAAATGGAGGCTTGAAGCTTGATGAAAATCATTAGTTCCAGATGAGGGTTTTGAGGCTTGAATTTTGGAGTGAAAATATAGCAAGTGTTTTAGTGTGTGTTGGTAAATGTTTTGGGTGATATGAGGGTGAAATTTTTCTAAGTATAGATAAAAGCATGTTTGGGAAAACTTGGGCCCAACAAGTAGAATATTTTGGATGAATTAACAAAAAATGTTGTCACAAAAATATACTAGTGCGCGCCATGGAATTGGCACGCACTGCTCTCTAGAAATTGTACTTACGAAAGTCATAATTACTAATCTTTCGCTCTTAAATCATGTTTAGACCTTTTTACACCTAATTTTGACCCCCTAATCACAAATATGAAGTCAGATTTTTGAAATAATGAATGAATTTTGAGATATATGAAAATTAAAATTCTTGGCATTCTGAGGCACATTTTTAGGCATTTTTTGGGGTCATTTCAGGTATGAATATAATTAGGGCATGAATATGAACAAGCAATGGTGTCATTACACAATCATGAGCAAGCTTTTGTGTATTGATAAGGATAGGTATAACCTTCTCTATGCACAAGTCATGAAATGAGCTAATCCTACGCATGCAAGTATGTATTTGAAATTATAATTAACCTAAATAAATTAAGTAAATCATGACAAGTATATATATGTTATTCTGTGGCACTTACTTAGCATCGATGATACATGAGGTGTTCGACTATCCCCAAGGTCCTAACATAAAGATTTTTGTCTCATAACTACGTGCCACCATAGGATTACATTTTAGCTAGCTGATCCACGTATAGCATTATGATTCATGACCCACAAAGTGGGGGTAAATCTCTACCTTGGATTCCGAATTACATGTTATAGCTCGTTTGTTCTTATTATCGGTTATGGTTACTTCCTATATATGTATGACCATTTTACTTATGTACAGTCATGGTGTTTCATGCATTAGTTTCATTACTCTATATACTTTTTAATGATTACATGCCTTTGCTATCATATGCTTCTTTGTATCCTCCACTTTACATGCTTAGTACATTCTAGCATGCATATTTTGCCTGCATGATTTCACCATATGGGTACAATTGCCTATCCTCTATAGCCCTGTGTCTAGTCCTAGCATGTTACTAGTAGTTTGTTGGTGAGTCCTCCATCTTTACAGAAAAACCATGCTATATCTAGCCTATGTTACAACTCATGTCTATTTTGAGACTTTAGTTCATTATCTTTATTAAGGGTGAGCACGCACATGTCTTGGCCTACATTTAGTCTAATATGTAGAGGCATGATTTGAACACTTTGTATGTGGATTATGTACCTTATGACTTTGTTTTGTTGTTCTATGTTCTATGAATTAACTTGTAATCTTTCGTAGGCTATGATGTATGTTTTAATCAATGAATTCTTATGATATGCTAGGAAGGCTAGTTTGGAATTCCCTCGAGGATCACATTCACGGTGTTACACCTAAGACCTTGCTTGGGTCATGACATATGAGTAACTGATGCATGAGTCATGGGATGCAAGACCATAATAGTATAAGCATGGAGTTAAAACTCTATATAAAACATGATCATATGTTGTGTGGTCAAAGCATAAAATCATAATATAACTTAAAGTAACGTAATTATTTTTTTGGAGATTACTATAATTAATAATAAGACCATATGAGTTATAACATAGAATTGATGTTCTTGCAGATCAACAAGTGAGGGCTATGTGCCAAGGTAGACCTTAAGTGGTACAATAGTGAAGAGTTGAGGGCTAAAATGGATCCACTAACCTATCCTAGAGAGGCAAGCTATGGTGGTAAATAGTTTTAGACAAGAGGATACTAATACGATTTTCTTGTATGGATAAGCTTGATATCTACCATATAAAATCCCACATGAAGCCTTCTTGGTGATAAGTTATATCCCATGGAGTGGTATATCATAGTGTCATAGTCATTCATAAATCAATCATAGATTTGAGTTATTGAAAACCATCATTCATAAAGAGTAGGTTATGACAACCTTCAATGATTCATCAATGTGAGAATTGTCCTTATCACACGTGAATCTATGATTAAGATGGAATTATCATTTCACATACATTCATTCATTGATTTATTCACCATTCATTCATTATTAATTTGTTTATCATTGAAGGGACTTCATAAAACATAATTGAATATCTTTTATAAACCTTGGAAGAAGTCCTTGTATTCATGACCATGATTTATTGAAAAATAGCGTAAATCATATGGGTTCAATGCTAAACAACTTTAGAACATGCAGTTCATGAAGATCAGGCATAATCCAGAAGAATTCATAAAAATAAGAACCTACAATGTATATTCATTATTACAACCCAAGCGTAGGACCTATACGTGACATAATGAATGGAAACCCAAAGGAACCCAAACAAGTCTCTTAGCATATGAATTACACATCCTTGATCATGGAAGCAAATAAAAAACAACAAGAATATGAATAACAGAAAAAAGGGACTAAGGGAAGTCTTGATATTTATAAAGCATAGAAGAGTCAAAGTTCAAAGCATAAATACATCAATTGTTCCAACAACACCTCTAAATATAGATTGGAGAGAGGGCCATGACACTCTCTGGGCTCACCCTAATAATGTCGTATGTTCTACATCAAAAAAGTCTTAGAAATAGTAAGAGAAAGTAGATAGTGTCCCTAACTTGAAGACTCACCAAGCTTTTCTTCGAATAATATCTCTAGCCATGTGGAGGATGATGAAGAGGAGATCCAGTCCCTACATGGTGATATCATGTAGAAAAAAGTATGCGTTAGTACATTTGAATAGACTAAGTATTTAGGATGCAATACAATAAGACATAAGCCAATATAGTCCAAATGCATGGTAATAGGCAATAGATAAGCATAATCTCAATATGGCATGCATGATCAATGCTTGAAGTAAAACATGCTTGAAAATAATGCAGCTTGCATAGAACATAATACATGTGTCAAAAGAGACCTCAATCGACAAAGATAAGACCAAGCGAGCTATGACTTGAAATTCCAATGATTACTCCTTATCGGTAAAGAGGTGGTCTACTTGCCAAGGTAAACCATAATTCACCTTATGGGAGCCCGTCCCATTTTGGAGAAGTAACCTTTCTTATGGTAACCTATCCCATTTCGAAAAGGATATCATGAGAAACTGCACCTTATGGAAAGAAATTCAAGAGAAAGTATTCTAAATAGATCCACTAGTATAGCAAGGGTATAACATAATCCTATGTTGGCACATAGTTCAAGGAAAGATAGAAAACCCTACATCCATCGATGCTAAGTCTAATCCCATAGAATACTTATAATAATCATACTTTAATAACTTGTAATAAATATGAAATCTTGGCATGAGTAGCTTTTAAACATATTTGACCTCTAATGGTGAGCCTAACTTAAAACATGAGAATAACTCATCATTAAACATTACCCTTGCATTATCATCAAAGACTCACAAGAGGTAAAATCTTGAAAATAGGGTTTACCTTTATATTTGCATGATCATAGATAATTTTCATGAATTCATAAATAATTGATAGCCCATATTCATCATGAAGTCATTTGACTTATAAAACATGCTATTAACTTGAGAATTCTTGACTTGATATTCTATAAAACACTTGGTAGGTGTGTAATTCTTGTTCAAATTCATGCAATTCAGGAGTGAAATCGTGTGGGAAAACTTAAGGAAAATCAACCCACCAACATATTGCAAAACCCTAATGTGAGATACCTTGAAATCCATCCTCAAATCTCATAATAGATCATAGTTTTATAACTCAAAACATACATAGTCTCAATAGACAAAACCAACTCATAGTATAAGCTTGAGATCGATAGACATTCATATTTAATCAACATTTCATAAAACCCTAACATATTTCATGCTTATAATCCATAATAAAAGATACCCATAGACAATACAACTTGAAAACATGTAATTTTCATAAGAAGGGGAGATTGGGCATAATGTTTGAAAGGACCTAATGGTTGAAACCCACATACCTTAGACTTTGTTTTTCTTGGTGTAGACTTGAAGAAGACTTGATGCTTGAAGGGAGTTCTTGGGATCCAAAATTAAGCTTGAGAAACTTGAATTTGGATGAAATATTTGGTTAATTTTAAGAGGGGGTTTTGAGAGTGTCTTGAGTGATATAAAGTTGAAAAATGACTAAGTATAGGTATTTTTACACATAAGTGGGAATAGGGCCAAGAACCCAATGCATTAGGCCAAAATGAGAAAATAAGGAAAAAAATGTACATCTCCGCAGCCCCTGGCGTGTCTCTCCCAGGGCACTGATCATCTCTGAAAATTATAAATTTGCAAAAGTTACTTTTTCTATACGGGTCCTTTAACATCGGGTTTATACCCATTCTCCACTAAATTTTGCCCCATGTTCTTGGATATGAAGTCAAATTTTTGATATCACGCATGAATTATGAGATATATGAAAATTACGATTATGGGCATTTCCGAACCACATTTTTGGAGTATTTTTGGGGCGTTACAGTATCTCCCCCTTGGGAACATTCGTCCCCGAATGTCAAAGAAACATACATAAGAGAAATAATCATGAAAATTCCAGCCCAACATGAAGCAACAAATGCATTTAAACATCATTTTAAAAAATCTTAACATGATTGTCAAAAATCACCATAAACTTGTCAACATAAACATGCATGCATGCAAAATGACATAAGGGTTGAAACTTATGACTTAAAATTATATAGGGTACTTAAATTAGTACCTTAGGCTTGAGTAGACTGGAAGAGATATTGATATCACTTTCTCATGTCCACCTCGGCTTCCTATGTGGCAGTTTCAACTTGTTGGTTTCTCCAATGAACCTTGATGGAAGTTATATCTTTGTTTCTCTACCTCTTCACTTGTCTATCCAAAACCTCCATTGGCACCTCCTCATAAGTCATATTATCTGCTGCAATACCCATAACATCCAAGGGCACTATTGCACTTGAGTCACCCATACACTTTCTCAACGTGGACACATGGAAGATCGAATGAACCATCTCCATCTCCATAGGCAACTCCAACTCACATTCAACCTTACCAATCCTCCTAAAAATCTACAAGGACCCATAAATCTTTGGCTTAACTTTCCCTTCTTGCCAAATCGAATCACACACTTCATAGGTGAGACTTTCAAGTAGACCCAATCACCCACCATAAACTAAAGATCTCTTCTCCTCATATCGGAGTAGGACTTTTGCCTACTTTGGGCTTTTATCGATCTCTCCCTAATCAACCTCACCTTATGAAAGGCTTCCATGACAAAATCCAGACCTAGCAAAGCCATTTCCCCCACTTGAAACTACCAAATTGGGGATGTACAATGCCTACCATAAAGTCCTTCAGAAGGAGCCATACCAATGCTTGAGTGGTAACTATTGTTGTAAACAAATTCAATGAGAGGAATATGTTCATCCCAAATACCCTTAAAATCCAAAACACAACCTTTAAGCATGTCCTCAAGAGTTTGGATAGTCCTCTCGGCTTGGCTATCCGTTTGAGGGTGGAAGTCCGTGCTGAGCTTAACCATGGTACCAAGACCTCTTTGGAAAGACCTCCAAAAGAGAGAAGTGAATTGAGCACAACGATCCGAAATGATGGACAAAGGCACCCCATGCAAACCAACTCATCAATGTACAATTTGGCGTAATCTTCGGCACCATAAGTAGTTTTCACTGGTAAGAAGTTAGCCGACTTTGTCATTCTATCCATAACAACCCAAATAGAATAAAAAATGCTTTCTAGTCTTATGTAACCCAAACGCAAAATCCATGTTGATTTTCTCCCACTTCCAAGTAGGAATATCTATATCTTAGGCTAGGTTGCCCAACCTTTGATGTTTGGCTTTAACTTGTCGGCCATTGTGACACCCTACCAAAACTCCTCCTTTAAATCTCTATACATCTTTGTAGAACTGGGGTGAATAGAATAGGATGAATTATGAGCTATATCTAAAATATTCTTTCTCAAGTCATCATCACTAGGCACGCACAATCTACCTTGGTATCTAAGGGTACCATCTCCCCCTTGGGAGAGAAAACCTCCACTTTACCATCTCTCACCAAGGCCTTCAACTCTAGTAAGGTGGGGTCAAGATCTTGTTTTGTCTTTACCTCCTCAATCAATAAAGACTTAGAACCATCAATGACCACTACACTACCATTATCAAGTTCATCCACCCTAACGCCCAATCTAGCCAACGGTGAACCTCTCTAGCCACCTATTTTTCATCATCATCAATATGAGCTAGACTACGCATAGACACCCTACTTAGAGCAGTGGCCACAACATTAGCTTTACTGATGTGAAAATGCACACTCATGTTGTAATCTTTAAGGAGTTCTAACAACCTTCTCTATCTCAAGATAAGGTCTTTTTATTTGAACACATATTGGAGACTCTTGTGGTCGGTGAATGCATCAACATAAACCCCATCCAAGTAGTGAGGCCAAATTTTCAAAGAAAATACCACGGATGCCAATTCGAGAACATGGGTTGGATAATTCTTCTCATGTAGTTTAAGTTGTCTAGAGGCATATGCTATCACCTTACCACTTTGCATCAAAACACACCCCAAACAAATTCTTGAGGCATCACAATATACAACAAACCCTTCCAACATTTCCGATAGAGCCAAGAGAGGAGCGGAGACAAGCTTATCTTTCAAGGTTTTGAAACTCTTTTCACACTCATCGGTCCACACAAATTTTGCCTTGGTGCACCCTCTTGTTGGCCTCCTCTCCCTCTTTGACCCGTATTTGCACCTTGTCCTTATGGATAACCATTTGCAGCTTTTGTTTGAGTATGAGAACAATCAATAACCTTGTGGCCAACTTCACCACAATCAAAGCAAGCATTTAAATTTCTCAAACAAGGACCACTATGATTCTTTTAACACGCTGGACATCTAGGCGTTACCATTCCTCCATTACCACCTTGGAATCTTTGATTAGGCACTCTATCATTGGCAACCCTCTTGTTGGAAGCATTCGATAACCCTTGGCCTTGAAACTTGTAGCCTTGAGGAAACTGGCAACCCAACCCTTTTGGACTAACCAACCCTTCTCTTTCTAAGATTTTCCTACTCCAATTATTTTACATATATCATGAAGTGGGACAAATCCATATCACCACTAACATGGCAGTTCGACACTCCTCATTCGCCAAGTTGGATACACCCGACACAAACTTTTTCATCCTTGACCTTGGATCGGCATCCAATTGTGCGGCATACTTGGAAAGTTGGTTGAACTTTAGGGAATACTCCGTCACTCTAATAGACCCTTGCTTTAGATTCTTAAATTCCATCATCTTCGCCTCCCTTAGCTCAGTAGGAAAGAAACAGTTAAGAGATTCCACTTTGAATTTCTCTCAAGGGATAACATCACCATTTCCCTTCTCTATCTTCCATTGAGTAAACCATATTTGAGGTAAATTTCTCTCAAGGGATGACATCACCATTTCCCTTCTCTATCTTCCATTGACTAAACCATATTTGAGCCACCCCTTTGAGATGGTAGACCTCCAACATTATTTTTCGCTCCGAATTAACCCCATAATGGACAACACCTTATACACCTCATCAATGAATTCTTGGGAGTCCTCATCCGCCATGGATCCATGGAACTTTCATAGGTTCATTCTATTAAAATCCCTCACCCTTCAGGTCGGAGTAGTAGCATAAGGGTCTTGGGCCCCTTGGTTGATTTGGTTTGTCATGGCATAGGCCAACATGGTGATAGCATCTCAGAAATCTTCATAATCCACTCCCCCACCTTGAGGAGCTTGACTTATAAAATATGTAACTAACTTTAGGATTCTTGACTTGACAGTTTATCAAACACTTGGTGGGTGTGCAACGCTTGTTCAAAATTATGCAATTCAAGAGTGAACTCATGTGAGAAAAATCAATGCAAATCAACCCATCAACATACTGAAAAACCCTTATGTGAGATACCCTGAAATCTATCATCAAATCTCATAATAGATCATAGTTTCATAGTTCAAAATATACATAGTCTAAATAGACAAAGCCAACTCATAGTATAAGCTTGAGATAGACAGACATACATATTTAATCAACATTTCAGAAAATCCAAACATATTTCATGCTTATAATCCATAATAAAAGATACCCATAGATAATACAACTAGAAAACATACAATTTTCATAAGATAGGAAGATTGGGCAACATGGGTTAATGGACCCTATAGTTGAAACCCCTGTACCTTAGACTTGGGTTTTCTTGGTGTAGACTTGAAGGAGACTTGAAGCTTGAAGGGAGTTTTTGGGATGCGGAATTAAACTTGAGACACTTGAATTTGGATGAGATATTTGGTCTAGTGTTAGAGGGGGTTTTGAGAGTGTCTTGAGTGATATAGAGTTGCAAAATTGCTAAGTATAGATGTTTTTATGCATATGTGGGCATGGGGACAAGACCCTAATGCCTTAGGCAGAAATAGGAAAATAAGGAAAAAAATGTACATCTCCATGCCCCGACGTGTTGCGCCCATGGTGCAGATCGTCTCTGGAAATCTAAATTTGCAAAAATTATTTTTTTGCTATGAGTCCTCTAAATCGGGGTTATACATATTCCCCACTTAATATTTCCCTTTGATCATGAATATGAAGTCAGATTTTCGAATATCATGCACGAATTTTGAGATATACAAAAATTACGATTATAGGCATTTTCAAAGCACATTTTTGTTGCGTTTCATTCATGAACCCTAATGTCATGTAATTCCATGATAATTCATACTTAAGTAGGTAAATAATCATATAAATAGATGTAATTCATGCATTTGAAAGGGAATTAGGTAAACCAATAAAGTTCACACTTGAAATCAATTGAAAAGTGGTAGATCTTTTGAGCTCCATGGGTGGAAATACCCTATGGATGAAAAATCACATACCTTTGCATAGAAAGTAATGAAATTGCGATATGTTGACTTGAATTTGATGAGAATTTATTAATCTTTAGAGGAGTTCTAGCTTGGGGAAGAAGAGAGCCTTATGGACTTAAAACTCTCGCTAAGACTCTTGTGCGACACTTGTCAACTTGCTCACCACTCTTTCATGATCTTACAAGTACAAGAAAACCTTTTTTTCCTCGATTGCTAATGGAACACTAGACTAAGAAGAGAAGAGAGCTTTATCAACAAGACTTGTATATTTCTTTGGAAGATTGCCTTACAATTTCACGATTGATGGCTAAAAATGAATCATCCTCCTATTTATACTACTTCCTAGGAGTCAAAGTATAAATAATAATTACTTTCTAAGTCCCTCTATATTTACAAAATGAGTCCCTATCTCTAGATTATTGTACGTATCTAGAGTGTTCTAAGACTCTCCATGACTTGGCTACATAGCTCTAGATTTTTCTTTCTCATGATTTTTCTTCAATATTGTAGAGTCTTCCCAAAACCTCCTCTTGACTCTAGAATCTTCCCTCCTTTTTATGAAAGACTGGAGGGTCGTGACACTCTCCCTCACATGATATTGCAACATTCTTAGCGTAATGCTGTAGTAGTAACCCCTGGACTCTGTCTTCGAATTACCATAGGTCTTCATGTCATTACCATGTGGTCTTCTCTATAGATTGTTCCTTCTAGCACACGAAGGACATTATTACGATTTTCTATCCTTTCTCATGCTTGGCTTTCTTTGTCGATTTCTCCACCGATGACTTCTCCTCCAAGTAGGCGTGGAACATAACAATGCGTTTAATCCTAGAACCCTTCCATAAGCTACAAGGCCTATAGTTAAGCTTGTCCCTATGAGTTGGGCATCTTTTTGAAGGGTACGATGTAGGAACTGCTTTGATCCATGACCATGAGATGTTCGAGGTAGTGGTTGATGTGCAACTAGAATATAACTCTTTTGATCTTAAAACTTAGAATTTTATGTGTTCTCAAAGAGATGTTAGTGGTTTTGATGTGTTTTTAGGTTAATTTTGCAGTATTATAGGATTCAATATGATTTTGGGACAAGTTATGCAGAATTTAAGTTTTGGTGATTTACGAATGACTCTACAGGTTGTGCTCACTCCACAAGCCGTAAGTTGGTTTTGTGAGTCTGATCTAATGAAGGTCCAAGTTTTAGATCTTACATCCATGAATTTCCAGATGAACCATAGATTTCTTCACGACCTGTAGGTGCTTCCGTAGGTTGAATATCAGAAAATATGCTGAAGTATTGTTAGACAAACCCATTTACGAGTCGTAAGTCTGAAGATTGGTCATGGATAAGGTTGTACCTGGAGGATCAAGATTTTAAAGAGAGTTAGATAAGTTAGTAGATGAAACCCTCTATGAGCCGTAACTCAGAAGATGGCTTGTAAGAAGGTCTTGTGAAGTGAATCTTGATTTTAGAAAGTGCAGAGTGTGAATCCCAAGTACAGGCCATGGTTTCACATATGGCCCATATCCTCGTTCGTAGAACTTGTCGGATCTAGTTTTACTATTTTTTACTAGATTTGTATTTTAATAATTATAAATAGGTTTCTTAAGTCTTTTTAGAGTACAAATGCATGAGAGAGGATAAAAACACAGTTGATGTATTGTCAAAATATAATACTTTTGATACTTAAAACATTGAATTTTGTGTATTCTAAATGCGATGTTAGTGGATCTGATGTGTTTTTGTGTTTGTTTTGCATGATTTGAGGGTTGACATTTATTTTGGGCAAAATATGCAAAATTGCTGATTTTGAGGATCCACGAGACCCTTTACGAACCATAGAGTATTTTACGAGTAGTGAAGGAGGTTTTGTGTACAATTCAAGTGAAGGGTGGATTCTAAAGTTTGGTCTACGAATATAAAGATGAGTCTGGACCATTTTACGAGTGGTAGATCAAGTCTCATACCCTGAGGACCAGATAAGGAGGACTTTCTGTAGTTCCATTAGATGAACCCCTCAATGGGCCATAGAATCGTTTATGGACCATAGAGGGGTATCATAGAAGCCGAGTCCAGAATTGAAGAGATAAAGTAAAAAAGCCCGATTATGGGTCATAAATAACAAATTGTCCCGTAGTGCGTCTCGTGAGGCGTGCCAACCTAGTTATATTATTTTGGTTAGGACTTATATTTTAAACATTATAAGTAGGTTTCTAGGTTATTTTTTGTAGAAAGTTCGAAGAGTTAGCAAAAATCAGTAAGATAGAGTATAGAGAAATATTAGAAAATTTTGAGAAACACTTATACACTTTGATTTCATCTTCAAATTATAATTTTGTGATTCTCATTGAAGTTTGGATTTTCTTGTACTTGATTCATTTGTGTAAGTGCTCTATTATGTTATTCAAATTCATAAGTCTTGCATTTATACAAATCATGAGTAGCCAAATCCACAACTAGGTTGTGGAAACCATGAAGAACTAACAAGGTAAAATCAGAAAATTCGTAATTCTTGAAAAGTATGCATGCATGTGTTGATAAATTCTCTTTGTTATGCATGTTTTCTTGTGGTTTCCAACATTAGAACCCACCTAGTGCTTCACTGACTAGACCAAGGCAGTAATGAAAGGAAAAGAGATTAATTAATAGAATTCAATCGATGTTTTCTCATCTAATCAATCGAACTGGGCTAAGGGGATGTTGTACTGGGAAAATAGGTAAGGGTTAGTAATGGCACACTTCAGGGATGGACCAAGTCAGGTAGTGAAATTCGCTTCTCACCAGTGTAAAAGGGTTTAGTGAACTTAACTTACCATTCTTCATACTACATACCAGAAAAGAATTAGGTTATCTGGTGATACTAAGTTAGGAAATCATGGGGAACACAATACCCTAGTTCATCAATGCCCTAGTTTCTCTTGATACTGGTTTAAAAACTTGTTTTTGTTTAGCATTACTTGAATTAGTTATTATTAAACCACCCCCTTTGGGGAGGTAAGTTAGTTAGTAACCCTAATTGCATCATTGAATTCTTCTAAGTCTACCATATTCCCTTGGGTTCGACCTTAACCTCAGTTAGGTTCTATATCTTAACAACAATGGATTTAGCCTCAAAAGGGAGGTGTAGCTTGGGCGATATGAAGATTTTGGAGCCTTTGCCGGGAAATATGGATGGACTTCTTTAATTCAAGTAATTGGGGAATTAATCCTTATTTTCCTCATTTGATGTTTATTGTTGTTTTTGCTTTCTTTCAGGGTGTAAGTGTAGTGTATGCCCAACATGCAAAGTTGGGGCATACCCTTGATTGTGTATGACCTAGAAACCATAGAAGACTAAGAAGAATGGCCCAAGAAAATGCCTATAACGCGGCTAATGCAGCTCCAAACTAGAATGAGAATGAGAATTCCAACAACGAAAACCCACATCCCTTTGAGGACATCGCTCCATAGCCACAGGACATCATGTCAATGCTTATCAGTGGAATAAGTATCGGCTGAATCCTATGGCTATGAAGGTGATTGGAGCTACCACTACTGGCTAACACAAAGTTCGTGGTTTCAAGTGCTTTGCTTCAGATGCTGTAGTATTGTGCGTTTGGGCCTACCATGAGAGGATCCTCATAGCCATCTACACATCATTTCATTTGTCTGTAATAGTGTAATGGGAATATAAAATTTTTCTATGGATGCTAGGGGACTTTATGTCTTCCCAATTTCTTTGATAAGCAATGCAGCACTATGGCTATTTGAGCTCCTGCAGATTTCGATCACCAGCTAGGATGAGCTGTAGAGGGCCTTTTTGGAGAGATACTTCTTGGGATCAAAGAAGCTTAAGTTGAGAGATCAAATCAACAACTTTGAGAAACTTCCTGGAGACTCGATCAGTACTACATAGGAGCGGTTTACCAGGTGCTTGAGAAGTGTCTTGGACCACAAAATTGTTTATGATGCCATCGTAGTGATCTTTTACCATTCCCTTGATGAAAATAGTCAAGCCTGTACTGATACCATTATGGGGGTCATGTTCTTAGATCAACCATATACAAGTATTGCTGAAAGGATGGAGAGAGTGATCAAGACCAATCATACATGGGGGCAAAGAGACAAAACATCTACCAAAAGTTCACGCGCTATTAGTATAGGTTCAAAGAAAGTTAAAATAAATGAAGAGATTATGCAAGAGCTTGCCCAAATCCGTAAAGTGATAGAGGTGATGATGAAGCAAAACAGGAATGTGTCAATGCAATTATCCATCAGCCTCCGCGAGCATACATGTACGATAATCCATACTATGAGAAGGACACTTGTTGTATTACTAATCAAATGGGGTGTTTTTTAACCAACACTTAAGGGTCCAATCAGTATTATTAGCGCCAAGGTCAAGGAAACAAAAGTAAAAAATTTAATCGAGATTGAACATTAGAGAAAACCGCGGAATATACTACGATGGGAATTAGGGACAAGACAAAGATGCAGATTAGGGTCATAAATATGGTTACAGAAATAGTACTTATGTGCCCCTACACAGCCGCAATAGAGGTGCTAGTAGTTCAAGAGTTGAGGAGATGTTTGACTACCTGTTGAAGAAAGATGAGACACACGATGAGACTATGTGGGGGATAAAATCTGAAATCTCCAGTATAAATCAGAAAATTGAGTCTCATTCTATTGCTATCAAACAACTTGAGCAACAGTTTCGTCAAGTATCAACTCAACTTAATCAGTTTCAGATCAGTACATTGCCTAGCAACATAGCTTAGAATCCCAAGAATGAGGGGAAGTATCTGGCGGTTACTACTCATGGTGGAAAAAGTTCCATTGATCCTCCCATGCTTGTAGAAGAGGATGATGTTTAAGAGGAGATAGTTGAGGTTAAAGATGTGGATACGAAGATGATCATGGAAAGTATGGGGTGAGTGATGCTGCATATGCGCCATACAGGTTGAAACCCATTTCCAAGCGTCCTCCTCGCTTCCCTCAAAAAATTAAAAAGAAGGAGGCAGAAGGCAAGTTCAAGCACTTTCTCTCTATGCTAAAATAACTCTCCTTTAACATCCCTCTCATTGTGGCATTGGATAAAATTTCAGGGTATGCAAAGTACACAAAGGACCTGGTTACGATGAACCACACTTTGAGTCAGGAACTCTCCCAAGATCTTCAACATTGTAGTGCAATTGCTACGAGGTCCTTGGTTCGAAAGCGAGAAGATCCTGAGTCTTTTACCGTACCTTACACCATTGGAGAAGTGGAGTTTGCAAGGGCGTTGTGTGATCTCGATGCCACTTTTAATCTGGTGCCCTTTGTGATATTCATGAAGCTAGAATTGGGAGCCCTACTCTGATGAGCATCCGGTTGTTGATGGCTGATCGCATGGTGAAGAAGCCTATTGGGATACTTTATGATGCACTTGTCAAGGTGGATAAATTCATATTCCCTATAGATTTCGTGATTCTTCATTATGAGGTTGACTTTGAAGTCCCTATTATCTTGGGGAGGCCCTTCTTTGCCACTGGACACACTCTGGTGGACTTGGAGAAGGGAAAACTAAAGTTTTATTTGGGAAAAGACGAGGTCGTGGTCAACATCTGCCAACATGCAACAAAAGAGGATAATTTGAGGGTGATCTCTGGTTTTGAGAGTGTTGATGATGCTGCACCAGAAGTACCACTTGAGCTGAGATTGGGTGTTGACACTATGGAATCTTTGTTGATGAACTTTGATAGACGACATCCCAAATTATGAGGAGATAGTAAATGCGTTGGGGTTTCCTACGGCCCTAGGTGCCAAACTAAGTTGGAGCTGGACTTGTAGACCACACACCAAGCCATCCATAGAAGAACAACTAGTGCTAGAGTTGAAGGCTTTTCCAGCACATCTGAGATATGCATTTTTGGGTGCCAACAATATCTTGCAGTCATAGTTACTATAGACCTGAATGATGAGTAGGTTAACACCCAAGTCATAGTACTTAAATAATTCAAGATGGCCATTGGGTGGACGATTGCAGATATCATTTGTATCCCTCCCGGGATATGTACATATAAAATCCAGTTGGTAAAGGAATATAAGCCAAGCATTGAGCATCAAAGGCATCTCTACCCCCGTATGCTAGAGGTTGTGTGAAAAGAAATAATCAAGTGGTTGGATGCATGAGTGATCTATTCGATAACCAATAGCAAATGGGTGAGCCCTGTTTAGTCTGTTATGAAGAAAGGTGGTATCACTGTTGTAGCAAATGCCAATAACTAGTTGATCCCTATACGACCAGTCACTGGGTGGAAAGTGTGCATGGACTATATGAAGATCAATTCTTCGATGGAAAATGACCACTTCCCTATGCCTTTCATAGATCAGATGTTAGACTGGTTAGCTGGAAAGGGTTGGTACCTATTGTCTTGATAGATATTCAGGATAAAACTAGATCACCATTACTTCAGAGGATAAGGAGAAGATGGTTTTTACATGCCCCTATGGCATCTTCGCATTCAAGAGGATGCCATTCGGGTTGCGTAACGCCCCAGCAACTTTCATAGGTGCATGATGCCCAGTTTTTCAAACATGGTGGAGGACACTATTGAAATCTTCATGGATGACTTTAGTGTGGTTGGGAACTCATTTAAAAACTGCTTGAAACACTTGCATGCGGTGCTATGAAGATGTGAGGAATGCCATCTAGTACTAAATTAGGAAAAGTGTCACTTCATGGTGAAGGAGACCATTGTGTTGGGGAACAACATCAACATCAAAGGAATTAAAGTTGGCAGAGCTAAAGAGGAAGTGATCGAGAAGCTTTCCCCATCCATCTCTGTGAAGGGTGTGAGGAGCTTCTTAGGACATGCAGGGTTCTATCGGTAGTTCATAAAAGACTTCTCTAAAATTGCACATCCATTTTGCAAGTTGCTTCTGAAGGATGATAAGTTCATTTTTGATGATGCATGCCTTAAAGCCCTTGAAGGATTGAAGTAGAAGCTAACTTTAGCTCCTATCATTGTAGTTCCTGACTGGTCAAAGCCCTTTGAAATCATTTGTGATGCAAGTGGGGTTGCGCTAGGTGTAGTATTAGCAAAGTGCTAAGAGAAGATATTGTATCCCATATACTACACTATAAAATCCCTAAATATATCCAAGAAGAACTACACTATCACTGAGTAGGAGTTACTTGCGGTGGTTTTTGCATTCAAGAAATTCAGGTCATATCTACTAAGGACCAAAGTGTTGGTGCACACAAATCATTCAGCACTGCAGTGCTTGATGGTGAAGAAGAATGCAAAATGAAAATTAATGAGATGGGTAATTCTAATACAAGAATTTGATTTCGATGTCATTGACAGAAAAAAGATTGAAAATCAGGTTGCAGATCACCTTTCTAGGTTAGAAAATAGGGCAATGATAAAGTTTGATGATGGATTGGAGATCAATGACTCACTCCCAGAAGAGAGAGTATTGGCTGCATATATGATCTAATACCACACTTTGTAAACTATGCAAACTACTTGGTAAGTGATATTGTGTTGCTTGATCTAAATACCCACCAACGTCGAATATTCATATTTTATGCGGGAATGTTCATTTGGGATGACCTATACTTGTTTCATGTATGCGCGGATGGGATTATTCATCATTGTGTTCCTGAGATTAAGATGATGAGTATCCTCAAGGCATAACACTCGTCATTATTAGGTGGGCATCTTAGTGGAGTTTGGATAGCACATAAGATCTTACAGTGTGGGTATTATTGGCCCACAATCCAATAGTATGCTCACGACTATGCCAAAGCTTGTGACGAGTGCAAAAGAGAAACTGGTGTTTCTAGCAAGCGTGACCTGCTTCTAAACCCTATTATGGTAATTGAGTTATTTGATGTGTGGGGAATAGACTTCATGCGACCCTTTGTTAGCTTGGATGGAAACAAATACATCCTGGTCACTGTGGATTATATATCAAAATGGGTGGACACAGTTGCTCTAACCAATAATGAAGGTAAAAATGTCACAACGATTTTGAAAAGGAACATCTTCTCAAGGTTTGGCATAGCAATAAAGGTTCTCACTTTTGGAATAGACTATTCAAGACTCTACTTGAGAAGTATGGGGTGAAATATCAGCTGGCAACCCCTTATCATCCTCAAACAAGCAGGTAGGTGGAGGTGTATAATAGGAAAGTTAAAACAAATTTTATCCAAGACTATGAATGCAAACCAAACAGATTGGTCGCAGAAGCTTGATGACACATTATGGGCATACTGGACAACATTCAAGACCCCTATAGGCATGCCATCATTCCAACTTGTCTTTGGCAAAGAATGCCATTTACTGGTGGATGTCGAGCATAAAGCAATATGGGGGCACTGATGAAGTTGAATCTAGAATGGAATGATGCGGCCTCCTCTAGGCGAAGCTTACTGAATAAGCTTGATGAATTTAACTTGAAGGCATATGAGAGCTTATCCTTGTACAAAAAAAGGATGAAGCTGCAAAATGATCGTCACATAGAGAATTGTTAGTTCGCAGCAGGGGACTTGGTGCTGCTATACAATTCTAGGCTAAAGTTGTTCACTGGGAAACTCAAATCCAGATGGTTGGGACCCTTTTGAGTAGCATATGACTTTGATCATAGAGCCATTGAATTGGAGAGAAGAAACAAATGAACATTCAAAATAAATGGCCAAACAGTAATTCGTAGATTGGAAATATGGACGAAATAAGGATAGTGGAAGAATGGATGGTTGAGGAAGTTTGAGTACTCAAGTTGTCTATGTCATGCCAAAATAATAACTCAGGCGCTTCTTGGGAGACAACCCAAGGTAGAGACTAGCGCTTAGGTGCTCAGGCATTTTTTTTGACCCCAGTACTTTATTTTGTTTTGATTATGAGCATTGAGAACAATGCACCTCTATTTTGATGGAGTGTGGGTAGTTATAGGCCTCAGTAAAGTCTGAGTAGCCTTGGCCTTTATCTACCCCAATTTTTGAATCCTAGGGATTTTCTTGCCTGTATTCTTTTTCCCCATAGATATTTCTTTTTTGTGGAACTGACATGTTTAGGAGGTTTAAGTAGTATTTGTAGTATATAGTACTGATGTCTATGGCATATAAGTATTTTCGTGCTTTTTTTTTGAAAAAGGATGCCCACCAAATTTTTGATTAGTTAGTCTAGATAGCAACCATGTATGATTAACTGTGTTGACAATGTTTGTTTTGACAAATGAGGATAGAATTAAGATGAAAAGCATGATCTGATAGTGTTTTATTGATAATGTAATAAGAGCCATGTGAGTGTGAGCTTAAATTGCTAAATCCATGTACTGTGTTTCAATTCAGAACTTTCCCTATTACTCTGATTTAGACTTTCGGTTAGTTGGTGAGGAAAGGATCTTAGTACATTGTTCATAACAATCCACTTAGCCTAAATAACCAACCAAAATGTGTAGAATATCCCTTGATACATTTTTGAGCTTGATATGTACCTATCTTTGTAAAAACCTAAGTGACCTTACCTTGTTTGTTGTAAAATCCTAAAATTGGCCCTGGTCCTTCCTTGAACATTGTGCACCTTGACTAAGGCAAAAAGCCTAAGTTCAGGGTGGCTACAAGAAGTGGCCTTGATTTTGAGGTTAGATAATGTGCACCTTAGCTCAGGCCAAAGGCCTAAGTTGAGGGTGGCTGGTGTAAGGGTAAAACACAAAATGAGGGGGAAAGTTAGTGATACATGGAAAAATAGTAAAAATGTGTACTGGGTGCAAGAAAAATAAGTGATGCCTTAGTTATGAACTAAAAAGAAAAAAATGAAGTGTAAACATAAGGCAAACAACTGAAAAATAAAAAGAAAACACCCTAAAAAGCTTGAAATAGGAGAAAGGGAGAATAGAATGAAAAGTAACAGTGTTAGTAGAGCAAAAGTGTAGAAAAACCGAGTCTCAAGGAGGACCTTTAGTCACTATTGTTCCCAAAATATCATACCAAAGCTCCCTGAGCCTACATTACATCCCTAAAATGTCCTAAAGTGATTCTAGTCCAAGTTGTCAAAGGTCTTAGTCATGAGTATAAGGGAAAGCATATGGTGTCGGGCATGATACGTGAATATCTTTGTGAGAGTGAGCGATTTTTCATAGTCCCAAGATTATACATGAAAACATCACTGAGTACGTGCATTGCATTGTTAGCATTAAATTTATTCTATTATTGTCACTTGTTGATAGTACCTCACTTGTCATAGTTGCATTGTCACATGTATTACTCTATATTGATTTTCTAGATAGCTACCTGATTATGTTTTGAAAAAGTGGTGCGACTATCTAGGCTTATGTTTGATGAGATATATACTAGTAGATTGAGATCTCTATGTTATTGTACTACTTACATTGATTGAGTCCTCCATTTGAGGACAAGAAACAATTTTAAGTTGAGGCTGTTGATGTGCTACCAAAATACAATATTTGTGATGCTTAAAACTTGAAATTTTTTTATGTGTTCAAAATGCTATGTTAGTGGGTTTGATGCATTTTTATGTTTATTTTGTATGATTTTAGGGTTGGCATTGATTTTTGGCAAAATATGCAGAAGTTGCTGATTTTGTGGATCCATGAGACCCTTTACGAGCTGTAGAGTATTCTACTTCTTGAAAAGTGTGCATGCATGTATTAATTAATTATCTTTGTTTTACATATTTTCTAGTGGTGGCAAACATTAGAATCCACCCAGTCTTACTGACTAGAAAAAGGTAGTAATAAATAGGAATTGAGATTAATTAACGAGATTTGATCAATATTTTCTCATTTAATCAACCGAAATGGTCCAAAGGGAGGTTGTACTAGGACAATAGTTAAGGGTTAATGAAGTCACACTATGGGGATGAACAAAGTCATACAGTGAAATTCACTTCTAGCATTGGCCAAAGGGTTTGGAGTACTTAACTTACTATTCTGCATTCTATATACTAGAAAGAAATTTGGTTATCTGGTGATACTTAGTTAGGGAATCATGGAGAACAATAATCTAGTTTGTCGATGCCCTAGTTCTTCTCTATACTGGGTTAAACACTTGTTTTAGTTTAGCATTACTGTGTTTAGTTATTACTAAAACACCCCCTTTGAGGAGATAAGTTGGTTAATAGACTAAATTTTATTATTGAATTCTTCTAAATCTACAACATTCCCTTGGATTCGCCCCTAACCATGGTTATGTTCTATATCTTGACACTGACTACTTTAACCTTAAAAGGGAGGTGTAGCTGAGGCGACA
This sequence comes from Solanum clarkiae, assembly GCA_011800125.2. NCBI lineage: Eukaryota > Viridiplantae > Streptophyta > Magnoliopsida > Solanales > Solanaceae > Solanum > Solanum clarkiae. The sequence continues at coordinate 24,722 of JAABOM020089074.1, read as the reverse complement.
TCAACTTTGAGAACTGATACTTTGTGACTTTTACATTGAGATTATTACATCATGATTTGATGTGCACACCTTTGGATTTCTTATTCTTAAATTCATCATTGTAAGTGTTTAATTATGCTATTTGATAGCATGATTCTCTCATCTACAATGATCATGCATAACTATATCCATAACTAGGGTTGTGGGAACCACAAAGAACTAACAAGGTAAAACTGAATAATTTGCAATTCTTTGAAAGTGTCCATGCATGTATTAATGATTCCCTTTATTTAGAAAGCTTTTTAAAGGTGGATAACGGTAGAACTCACCTAATTCTTACTTTCTAGATCAAGGTGGTAATGTATGGGAAATGGGAATAATTAACAAGATTTGAGGTGATCTCTCTCATATAATCAACCTAACCGGATCACGGGGTAGTTGTGCTGGAACAAAAGGTAAAGGTTAGTAATGGCACACTATAGGGACTAATCAAATTACACAATGAAATTTACCTCTCATCTAGATCAAAGGATTTGGTAAACTTAACTTACCAATTTTGCATGCTATACACTAGAACAAATTATGATTATCTGGCTATACTATGTTAGGAATTCATGGGGAACGGAATGCCCTAGTTACTTCTCTCGCTAAATTCACAATACTTGCTTCTAGTGTAGCTTGACTTACTGTAATCACAACCCCTTGGTAGATAAGTAGGTTAGTTCATCCAAATTACTCATAAATTACCTAGGTTTAGATCATATTCTATGTGGGTTCGACCCTAACCTTTGTTAGATTATATATTTTGACAACAACCACTTATACCTTAAAAAAATGTGTAGTTTGGGCGACATCAAAATTTTGGCATTGTTGCCTAGGAATAAGGCTTTTAGACTAGTTTAATTTGGGTAATTTGTGAATTAATCCTTATTTTCCTTGTTTTGTGTTTTTGTTTTTTCTATTTAGTTGCAGCGTATAGGTTGTAGTGTATGCACAAAACTCGTAATCGAGGTAATCCCTTGACTCTATTTTACCCTGAGATCCATAAAAACATGAGAAGAATTGACCCAAAACAATGGATCAATGCTGCAAATGATGCCATAAATGCAACACTGAATCCAAATAATGATAGCCTGCCACCACCACTTGAGGATGTGAATCCACCAATATAGGATCTTCAAGTCAGTGCTAACACATGGAATCAATATAGGCTTGACCCTATGGCAGTGGATGTCACCAGAGTTATTGTGTTACCTTCTTTACCGACTGACATAAAATTTATCATTTTGAGTGGGCTACTTCATATTCTACAGAATAGAGGATTGTTCATGGGTTTAGCATAATAAAATTTGCATAACCATTTACACAATGTAGTCTTTGTTTGTAAGAGTATAATGGGGAATTAGAATCTGTCCATGGATGATGTTGGGCTCCATGTCTTCCCATTGTCATTAACTAGCGAAGTGAGACTATGGTTATTCAAGCTCCCATAAAGTTCAATCACCACTTGTCTTGAAATGTAGAAGGCCTTTTTAAAGAGGTTCTTTCCTAGGTCAAAGAAGCTAACGTTGAAGGACCAGATCAACACTTCGAGCAGTTGCCTGTTTCTTCTATCAGTACTATGTGGGAAAGGTTCACAGGGTGTTTTACGAATATTCAGGACCACAAGATTGTTGATGATTCCCTTGTGGAGATCTTCTATTAGGCACTTGATGATAATTACAATATGGTGGTTGGATTGCCCATCTGCATTTGTGGATGAACAACTGGAAAAGGTCTCAAACATGAACCATGCATGGGGCTCGAGATATAAGTCGATGACCAAAATCTCTTTCTTAGTTAGCACTAATTTAGAGCAGGCTAACATAAACAAGGAGATGATGCAAAAGTTGACTCCGATTAGTACTAATGTGAGGTCGTTGATGAAGCAAATTCAGGAGTGCGTTAGTGGAGTCAATAATCATCCTCTACGAGCACCTATATATGTGGAGCCCTACTATGAGTAGGACACTTGCTTTGTCACTAATTAGATGGGTGCTTTCCGGACCAACACCCAAGGGTACAATCAGGAGTATTTGCGCCAAGGTCAAGGGACGCAAGTTTGGAACTTCAATAGAAAAGATGCTTTTAGAGAACAATTGAGGTACCAATTATGACATAAATAGGGTCCAAGATAGAGATACTTATTGGAAATACATAGATGGATATAAGATTGGTCCGTATGTGCCAATACACAATCATGACTCCAAGGCTGGTAGCTCGCAGATTGAGGAGATATTTAATAGATTGTTGAAGAAGGCTACTGCTCAGATGAGACCTTGAAAGGGATGAAATCTAACATCTCTAGAATTAATCAAAGGTTTGAGTCTCATTTTGTTGCCGTGAAGTAGTTGTGACAAGAATTTGGTCAAATGTCACCTCATTGAACCAGTGCCAGAATAGTGCATTGCCAAGCAACACAGTGCATATTCTAAAGAATGAGGGATAGTGTATCGTAGTGACAACACATGGTAGCAAGTAGACTATTGACCCACCAAGGCCAGTTGATAATAATGAGGTTCGCGAGGAGACTGTAGATAGAAATGATGCAGAGACTAGAGATGCTAGCACCAAGGATCTGGTGAACGATAAGGTAGTGATGCCATAGAAGTTGAAACCCATACCTAGACCTCCCTATCCTTTCCATTAGAGACTTAAAAAGGAAGAGGAGGAAGGTAAGTTTCAACACTTCATCTCATTGTTGAAGTAGCTTATGATCAATATCACTCTCATTGAGTCATTAGAGAAGATGCTCGGGTATGAAAAATTCATGAAAGACTTGGTGACGAAGAAAAGGACTATGAGCCAAGAGCTCTCTCAAGAGATTCACCATTGCAGTGCAATTATAATGAGGTCCTTAGTACAAAAGAAAAAAGATCCCGGAGCATTCACCAATACCTTGTACCATTGAAGATATGAAATTTGCAAAGACATTGTGTGACTTAGGCACCAATATCAATCTATTGCCTCTTGCCATATGAAAGAAGTTAGGCATGGAAGCCCCCTATTCCAACAAGAATGCAGTTATTGATGGCTGACAGGATGGGGAAAGGCTTGTGGGGATATTGTATGACATTCTCGTCAAAGTAGAAAAATTTATTTTCCCCGTAAACTTTGTGATTCCTGACTGCAAAGTTGACTTACAAGTCCTAATCATCTTGGGGAGGCCCTTCCTAGCCACTGGGCGAGCATTGGTGGACATGGAATCAGGCTAACTCATGTTTTGATTGAATGATGAAGAAGTTATCTTCAATATCTGTCATTTTACAAAGAGGCCCGATGATATGAAGATGGACGTTTGTGTTGACGGTGAAGCCTGAGTAACCAAGTTATCTAAGTCATGCCACAACACTAAATTAAGTGCTTCTTGGGAGGAAACCCAAAATGGAGACTAGCACTTAGGTGCCCAAGTATGTTTGTTTTGACCCCTATGTTTTAATTTAGATATATTTTGGTGCATTAAGGACAATACAAGACTTTTTCGAATGGGGTGTGGGTAGTTATAGGCCTTGTTGAAGTCCGAGTAACCATGTTCGATAACTATCCTAATTTTTGAGTTCAAGGGGTTTTCTTGCCTGTGTTCTTTCCCTAAAGACATTTATTTTCTATTGAACTAACATGTTTAGGATGTGTAAGTGGTATAATTATACTAAATTCTGTGGCATATGTTAGTTTTTTTTGAAAAACGATGCCCATCAAATTTTTGTCTTAGGTAGTTTTTATAACAGTGATGCGAATTTGGTGATTGACGGTGCTAGTTTTGATAAGTTGAGGTTTAATTGTGATGAAAAGCATGATCTAAGAGTCTATTTTGATAGTATAATCAATGCTAAGTATATGTGATCTTCTTTACAAAATTCTTATACTGCATTTTAATTCAGAATTTGCCCCGTTACTCTGGCTGAGACTATAGATAGTTGGCTAGGAAATGATCTTAGGCCATTGTTCATATTAGTCCACTTAGCCTAAATAACCAACCAAATGACTGATGTATCCCTTGGTCCTAATATTTGAGTTTTACACGTAACGTTTTCTTTGTAAACACTTAATAACCAAGCCTTTTTGAATGTGATGTCCTGAATTTGTCCCGGTGAATTCTGTACACTTCGACTCAAGAAAAATACCTAAGCTAACGGTGGCTACCAAAAGTGGCGCTAGTTCATAGGTTGAATATTGCGCACCTCAACTCAGGCCAAAAATCTAAGTTGAGGGTGACTAGTGTACGAAAAATACACTAAATGGGGGTGGAAGCTCGTGATACATGAATAGGGTAAAAATGCCATGAGTTCGAGAAAAATAATATATTCTTAAATAATAAGTTAAAATGAAAAAGAATATGAAAAATAAAATGGAAATGAGCTTAAAAATTTCAAATAATGCTCCCAGAAAGGTTTAAAATTTGAGAAAGAAAGCATGGTTACAAAATAATCAGTGTTGGTAGTGCTAATGTATAGAATAACGTATTGAAAAAGAGGGCATCAATCACTATGTTCCTAACGAATCATACCAAAGCTCTTTAAGCCTACATTACAAGCTAAGAAAGTCCGATAGTAATCCTAGTCCAAGTAGTCGAAGGTCATGGTCATTAGTACAGGGGAAAGAGAATAATATTTTGCCGACATTGTTGAATATCTATTGTATGTGTGAGTTATTTTTTCGCTAAGCATCAAATTTGAAAGTACTATCATGAGTGAGATATGAGAATTCTTTTTTTGAGGGCACTTGTGTACACTATTGATTCTAGGCTATTTCAGTGATTTTGGCTTATCTGTGGTTACGTTGCTTGTCATAGTTGCAATATCCCATAAATTGATTTGCATTGGTTTGTTTGATGACTATGTCATATGCATTGATGTGTTAGTTTGGGTATTTGTTATTGATTTAGTGTTGATGTATGTCATTAGATCGAGGTCTATGTTATGCTCTATTACTTATGTAGATTGAGTTGGCCGCTTGAGGAGAAGCAATAATTTAAAGTTGATGGTATTGATTTGCTTCTAAAAATACAACACTTTTAATGCTTAAAACTTGGAATTTTCTATGTTCTCAAAGCAATGTTAGTGGGTTTGATATGTTTTTATATTGATTTTGGAGGATGACAGGATTCTATATTATTTTTGGCAAAAATCTACATAACTGGAGCTTTTGGTTATTTACGAACAACTCTACGGGTCGTCATTCACTCCACGAGCTGTAAGTTGGTTTTGTGAGTCTTATCTAGTGAATGGCAAAGTTTTAGATGTCACATCTGTGAATTGTCAGACGAGCCATAGATTTCTTCATGGCTAGTTGGTTCTTCCATAGTTGAAGATCGGAAAACATGCTAAATACTAAAGTATTGTTAGATAAATCCACTTACGAGTCTAAGTCTGAAGACAGGCTGTGGATAAGGTTGTGCCGGGAGGATCAAGATTTTGAAGAGTTTCAGATAAGTTAGTACATTAAACCCTCTACGGGTCGTAAGTCAGAAGATGGCTCATAAATAGGTCTAATGCAGTGAAGCCTGACATTAGGAAGTGTAGAGTATGAAGCCAAGGTATGGGCCGTGGTTTCACATACGACCCATAACCTTGCCTGTAGAAGCTGTCGAATTCAGTTTTCTTATTTCACTTTGGATTTGTATTTTACTTATTACCAATAGATTTTTAGGAGTTTTTAGAGGGGAGACACATGAGAGAGGATAGAAACACTTTGAGAACTCATATTTTGTAATTTTTCCATTGAGATTATTAGATCATGATTTCTTGTGATGAACTTTAAATTTCTTGTTCTTAGTTTATCATTGTAAGTGTTTAATTATGCTATTCCATAATATAATTCTCTCATCTACAATGATCATGCATAGCTAAATCCACAACTAGGATTATAAGAACCATGAAGAACTAATGAAGTAAAACTCAATAATCAGTAATTCTTGGAACGTATACATGCATCTATTAAATAATCCCTTTTTTTAGTGCTTTTTAACAGTGGCCAATGTTAGAACTCGCCTAATTCTTACTTGCTAGATCAAGGTGGTACTGAATGGGAAAAAGAAATAATTAATAGGATTAGATATGATCTCTCTCATCTAATCAACCTAATTGGATCAAGAGATGGTTCTACTCGAACAAATGGTAAGGGTTAGGAATCTCACACGATGGGGATGGATTAAATCACATAGTGAAATTTACCTCTCGCCTGGATCAAAGAGTTTGGTAAACTTAACTTAACAGTTATGCATGCTACACGCTAGAAAAGATTATGATTACCTGGCTATACTAAGTTATGAATTCATGGGGAACATAATACCCTAGTTACTTTTCTCATTAAATTGACAACACTTGCTTCTAGTTTACATTTACTTACCATAATTACAAAACCCCCCCTTCATAGAGATATGTAGGTTAATTCATCTGAATTTCTCGTAATTACTGAAGGTCTGGACCATATTCCTTGTGGGTTTAACCCTAACCTTGGTTAGGTAATATATTTTTTATAACGTCCACTTATATCTTCAAAGGGAGTGTAGTTTATGCGACATCAAGGGTCAATCACTGTATGGAAGCTCTGCAAGAACTCCTGTCCAAGATTATGTCAAAGAGATCTATTGGTGTGACATGAAAGTTGGTCCTACCTTGCCACTTGCCCAGTGCTATGTCAACTCCCTGAGCAACTGTACACATAGAAGTCGTTGATATATTGACTGTCCTAAGTTATGCATTACCTAGACTATGATTCAACCCTAGCTTCGTTGCTATAGACTTCGTGCCTGTGTTGACCATGGCACAACCAGATCATCCATTGATTAGTATGTCCACGTATTATTTGTAGTACTACTTTAGATTCTCAGGTTGCTGTGTGATACCTCCACACAGCCCAATGATGCCTACCCACGCTGTGCTCGATCCTTCCCTCAGTTCTTATTCTTATGCCTTCTGCTCCTTCCGTTCCCACAGTATGAAACCAATGCTCTTTAGTTTAGGGCACTTCTTATAGCTAAGCATCCCACCACATATGTATCACTTAAACTCTTTCTCGGGTTATCCCTTGCCCTTTTTGTTGCTTTGTTGCTCGTACTTCTTCGTCTCAGGCTTATAAGTATCGTGATGCTTGGGATGTGGCTTCCAAACCTTGCCTTTGCCATTGTCTCCCCCATATTGGTCAAAACTATCTCTCGACTCCTTTTTTTCAGTCTCTATCTCGCCTGTTATACTGAGAGTTCATCAAAGCCTCTACCTATTTGATGGGCTCGTCAATGTTCATAACTTATTGGCTTTACAACTATGTCTCAGCCCAATTTTATAGCCCATATATGTAGTGGAACATCATGGACTCGTCTATGAGGTTGGGGATCTGAAGCGTAAGGATAGTGAAGTCCTTCACATAGGCCCTTACGCTATTTATCAGCTTCTGCTCCATAAACATGCGCTTTGCCTCATAGATGATGTTGTTTGGGAATAAGGCTTTCTTAAACTCGCTCTTGTACGGATCCCATGTGTTGATGGTGCAAATCCCCTTCAATATCTTCAACCCATTTCGTTTTTACCACAACAAAGTCATCTTCGTTAGGTATAGCATAGCAGTGTTGATCTTCATCTCATCACTTTTCACCTTGTTTCACTTGAAGTAGTTCTCCAAGTGCTCTAGGAAATTCTCCACCTCCTACATGTCACAGACGCCTTTGAACACTGGTGGCTTGGGAGCTCGATCCTAGCCTCCCTTACTCTAGTAATCACAACATATCTCCCCTCTACAATACCTTCCCCAAGTGCGTTCACCATGGCTCTCATAGTCTCCATGCTGATACTCATGGTCTTCATATGCGCTCATGGCCTCTATCCTGCTCAGTGCCTCCATGAGCTAGCACTCTAAGGAAGTGATAGTCTCTTTCATCTCAAACTCTGCAGCATGAACCTCACCCATCTCCTTTTGAATATTGTCGTTCTCCTCAAGGGTGAACTCCTCCCGCTTATTAAACTTACCATCAAACTATTTCAAGTGCTTGCCAAGGATCTCCACTGCTTTCCTGGAAGCATCTACTCTCACTATCCACACCGTGCCGAGTATGACATTCATAGATTCCCCACCAAGTTCATCATCACTCACTTTAGTGGCCAAGAGTAAGTCGGATGTTATGGTCTTGCTTGGTGTCGGCTCAATCGGTATCTCCTTATTCCTTTTTGAGTTCTTCATGGCTTTGTGTGATTTACTGCCAACATCGAGTCTAACATTGGAAGTGTTGGTGGCGTCAAAATCTCCTTCATTTGACATGCTTCCTTTAGTGAAACCTGCTCGTATACCATGTTCTCACAGACTTAGAACTCTCAGTAGGACTCCCATATGGCACTTGTCAATATGCTCATGACTCTTTCATGATCTTACAAGTACAAGTAAGCCTATTTTCCTTGATCACTGAAGGAACGCTAGATTCAAAAGACAAGAGAGCTTTAGAAAGAAGACTTGTGTGTTGCTTTGGAACATTGTCTAACATTTTATGGTTTCATGGCTACAAATGAATGACCCTTCTATTTTTAGTACTCCCTAGGGGCCAAAGTATAAATAATAATTACTTCATAAGTTTCTTTATATTTAAAAATAAGTCCCTATCCCTAGATTATTCTACATATCCATAGTGTCCTAAGACTCTCAATGACTTGGCTATATAACTCTAGATTTTTCTTTAACATTACGAAGTCTTCCCAAAACCTCCACTTGACTCTAGAATCTTCCCCCTTTTTATGAAAGATCGGCAGGTCTTGAAACTTAGGAGTATTTTTAGAGGGAGAAATTTTGATTTGGGGATTGAGAATGAGTGAAAGATTTTGATTATGGATCTACTACAAAAACTTCAATGCATAATCTCAGCATTCAATGTGTATTCCTGAATAATCTTATTTTTTAATTATTCAACCATTTCATTTACCAAATTCACTGTTAGCTGGATCAGTCAACACTTATCTCTTTCGATGTAACAACAAGATCTTATTTGTAATAAGTGGTTTTGTTAGTTGGTTAATTGGTCACATTTTATTCATCAAATGGCTTGTATTGGTATTAGTCTGGATACGAAAAAATCATTCTATTAGATCGAATAAGTACATTTGATCTAATAAGTACCTTGTATTAGAATTGAGAAATTTTATGGCTCGGATATTTAGTATTCTCTTATTTATTACCCGTGTCTACTATTTAGGCAAAATACCATCATTCATTCCTACTAAGAAACTGTAAGAAGCGTCAAAAATAGAAGAAGGGGTGGAAAGTACATGTTATAACAATATTAATACTAGAATAGTCCAATTTATGATTATCAAGATTCTTATCTAAATAATAATAACACGTAAAATCTAGAAAATTTTAAATTGTAACATCTTGATAAAAAATGAAAATCACTTCTAGGGAATTAAGGTACTTAACAGATGACCATTTAGTCCAAAAATCATCAAAATACATACTCAATAATTAGAAAAAGACCTACATACCCCTCATGACTTAAAATAACTCAACTGGATGTGGGGTGTCCTTCCACGGGGGCCAGCACGGCTAGTGCCAGGGACCATGCCCTATAGAAGGCTTTGTGGTCAACCCTCTTTCCCAAGTATCCCATGTCTCCCGCTATGTGGGCCCTTGGTGGGTCTTTTAGTGGGTACCCCACACAGTTTTCTAGATAATTTGATCTTGGGGACTCAGATCCTGACTCTCCTACTTACATGACCTTAAAATTTGTTCTCTCTATTATGATACTTTCATAGTTAGTTAGTTGAGGTTGTATATTAATGCAGAATGGTAAGGTTATTTCTTATGCTTCTACACAGCTTAAGATCATGAGATCAATTATCTAACTCATAATTTCGCATTGGCAATGATATTATTATCTCTTAAGATTCAATGTCACTTTTGTATCGGGTGTGTGTAGATGTTTCCACTGATCACAAGAGCCTGTAATATGTCTTTAGTTATAAAGAGTTAAATTTTAGGCATGGAAGGTGGCTTGAGTTTTTGAAGGATTATGACATGAGCATTCATTACTACCTAGAAAAGGTGAATATTATTGTTGATGAATTTATTAGGATGTCTATGGGTAGTATTATACCTTAAAGATGAGTAGAGAAAATTACAGAAAATATGCATCTTCATGCGTGATTGGGAGTCTAATTTCTTGATTTTGAGAATAGTAGAGTTGTTGTGCATGATTGGGCAGAATCATCTCTAGTAGTGGAGATTAAAGAAAAGCAAGGTCAAGATCCTATCTACTTTAACTAAAGGGAGATGTACATAAGATAAGGATAGTGGTCTTTGCAAAAAGAGTAAGATCATGTGTTAAGATACCAAGATAGGTTGTGTGTTCAAAAAGTAGATGAGCCCAAAGATAGAATCATGGTAGAATCACTTAACTCCAAGTATTCCATCCAACTTGGTTCTACCAATATGTATCATGACTTAAGGGAAGTGTACATTGTGGAGTGGTATGAAGAGGGATATCTCAAACTATGTCTCCAGATCCTTGAAATTCCTATAAGTCAAAGTCGAGCACCAATGGTCATGTGGTTTAGCACAAAACGTCAAGATAATTGAATGGAAGAGGGAGGATGACCAACATGAATTTCTTCATATGTTTACCATGATCTCGTAAACAACATGATTCATTTAGGGTGATTATGGATAAGATGACCAAATCAATCTCCTTCTTGGATGTTGAGGTGACAAATTCTATAGAGAATTATGCCAAGTTATATAATTGTGAGATTGTTAGACTTGATGGAATTACCTTTTCTATCATCTCAAATAGAGGAGCCTAATTTACTGCTCAATTTTATAAGTCCTTCTTTAAGGGTTTATCCCCAAAGATGAATCTTAGCACTACTTTTCATCCTCAAATTGATGGCTAGATGGAGTGAACAATTCAGATATTAGGATACGTGTTTAGAGCAATGTCAATGATTTCAAGGGTACCTAGGATAATCATTTTCCCTTTTATTATGTTTGTACATAGTAATTGCTATCAGCCGAGCATTCCACTGCCCTATATGAATCCTTGTACGAGAGGAGATGTAGCTTACCAATTTGATGGTTTGAAGTTGGTGAATATGAGTTGATTGTCCCCAACCTAGTTCTTCAATCTATAAAAGAGGTGAAAATCATCTAAGACACCAATTTTACATTGTGTGATTTGGAGTTCGAGGTGAATGATTGGTATATTTGAAGATATCACACATAAAAGGTGTCATGATATTTGGGAAAAAGGAAAAATATAGCTTGCGTTATATTGGTCCTTAATAGATTATAAAGTGGATTCATAATGTCGCCTATAAGGTTGAGTTACCCTTATAGATTGCCTCTATTTATTCCATATTTATTGAAATGACCCAAAAAAGTACCCAAAAATGTGCCTTGAAAGTGCCTAGAATCATGATTTCCATATATCTCAAAATTTGTGCATTATTTCAAATTTTGACTTCATATTCTTGTTCAGGAGGTCAAATTGAGTGGGAAAAGGGAATAACACTGATTTAGAGCGAATGAATCACAATTTCAAATTTTAAAGTGTCGATTTTCAGTGAGTGGTGTGTGTTTGTGGCACGACGCGCCCCTGTGTAATTTTTGCACAATTTTTCTTGTCCAGTCCAAGGCTTTTGGGTCTTGGGACTAACCCTTCCCATGCGTGAAAATACCTATACTTAGCCTTATTTTACCCTCATATCATTCAAGACTTTCTCAAATACTCTCTTAAACAATTAGACTATATTTCATCTCCAAATTTCAAGTCCCAATACTCATCCGGATTCTAAGGTTCTCATTCAAGATTCAAGTCTCCATCTCCAATCTCATTAAAGAATTCTCCAAATTCAAGGTATGTGGGTTTCTTTCATGGATTCCTTTCACCTATGATACCGAAGTTCTCTTTTACCTTAAATTGCATGATTTAAAGTTGATTTACTCATGGTTTATATCTATTATGAATTTCACTACACATTATGTTGGGGTTTCATGAAATTATGGTTATTTTAGCATGTTTTGAGCTATTATAAAATTTGTAGAAGGGTGTTGATGTATGTTTCTTGAGGATATTACCAAGTATCTGTTCATCATTTTATAATAAATTTTCTTGCATGATTTCACTCTTGAATTGCATAGTTTTATGCTAGCACTACACACCCACCACGTGTTTGATAAAATGTCCGATTTAGGATTCTTGAGTTATTGATGGTATATTGCATGACATATGAATCAAGTGACATATGGTGATGAAATGGATGTATAAGTGTGTTCTAATCATGTAAAACACCTATGGTATTGCAAGTGAATTGTTGTGCTCTCATGTTATGTTTTTGGGGATTGTTGATGAGTTATTGAGCCCTTATGGTAAGGTTTATGCTCTTGTAAATTATGAAGCTTACTAGAAGGTGTTATAAACTATGGTATATGCCTTACCCTCTAGTACAAGGCCAATTTCTATATGTAGGGATTATGAACTATATTGTACACCTTACCCTTATGTACGAATCAATGCTACTCACTTACTTATATCTACATGAAGTGGTTATGAACTATGTTGCACGCCTTACCCTTGTGTATGATTTGAGGTTATGCAAGGCACTCATATGAGGGGGTTTTGAACTATGTGGTATACCTCAGCTTCATATGCAATTCAATATTATGTATTATCTCATGCTCACATGTAGAGGTTATAATCTATACTACATTCTACCCTCATGTGTTATTCACTTACTCATCTCCACATGAAGGGGTTATGAAATATGTTGTATTCCTTACCCTCGTGTATGATTTGAGGTTATGCAATGTACTCATATGCAGAGGTTATGCACTATTCTATCTCTTTACCCTCATGTGCTACCCATTACCTACTAGAAAGGGGTTATGAGCTATGTTATATTACTCACCCTCTAGTACAAGGTATTTGGATGACCTAATCATGTCACCTTATTCTGTTAAATAAGTTATGCAAGCATTAATATCTTCAAGCATGTTTTACTTCAAACTTCATGCATGCATGCTATATTGCTATTATGCTGTCTATTACTCATGATTATGCATTTTGATTATGTGCCTATCTCTTGTTGCATTACATCCTACATACTTAGTATATTCAAACGTACTAACACATACTCTATGCCTACATGATATCACGATGTAGGAACCAGAGCCCCTATTGATTCTCCTCCGCTGGCTAGACAGATTATTCAAGATAGCTCTTGGTGAGTCCTTATATCCAGGGACAATATCTACCTTCTCTCATGCTTATGTATAGATTATATCTTGTATATTTGGATTACCTATTGTCATTACTATGAGGGTGAGCCCGGTTGCTTGTCTTGGCCCCCTCTATGTTCTATGTTTAGAGGTATTGTTGGATGAGATATGTATTGATTCTATTGACTCTATGATGTTTTATGCTATGAAAGATGTCTGTTAGCCCTATTTATCCCTATTTACAAACTTTAATTGATATTTTATCGCTTTCGCAATCAAGGATGTATAATGATATGTTAAGAGGCTTGCCTGGGGTCCTTTCGGGTTCCCCATGTATCGTGTCATGTCTAGGCCCTAGGCTTGGGTCGTGACATTTATGTTTCAATGTTGATTTTTTTTAAGGAAATCTTTCATTAGTGGTTACTATTGAGAGTCTTAGAGTAATTGAAAACTTTCTTACGAGGACATTTTATTCCAAATCGTTGATCGCCAAGTTGGGAACTTGAAGGCCAAAAGGCTTCCTGTTAAAGTTACATGGAGGAATCAGATTGTTGAAGGTACTATTCTTAATCTTATTCCAATTTTTGAGTTTGATGAACATTCTTCATGTTTGAGTATTTGATCATGTGAGTTTTTAAGTATTTGATGACTTGATTGTGTATGACCTCAAAGGTCATTTCTGGAACTTTTGATCTAATTACCATTTTACCCTTCTGAAAGTTGCGTTAGATCAATTTTTGATAAGTCTAAAAGTTGAATATTTAAAAATAGTGTAAAAATTTGGAGTTTTGCAAAAGAAAGAGTTTTAAAAGGCTTAAACTTGGAAATTTTGAGTTTTATGTTCATTTCGTGTTTCGAGTGTCGAAATTCGATTCCGTTGATTCTATTATTTCCAAAAGGCCGAACTTGGTCTAGGAGAACTTGCAGAACTGAATTCAGAGTTAAAACAGAGATTTTAGGCTCAAAGTTGCATTTTTTCAGTTTATTTTAGATCATAGGTTTGACTTAGGTTAACATTTGAGGTTTAGGAGCTCGTATTGAAATTCCGTCAATTCCACTGATTCCGAGTGGTGAAACTAGTGCTAGAAATGCATTTTTTGTATTTTATAGGGGTTTTGAGAATATTTTAATTTTTTGTGTCCGAATCTAATTTAACTAATCCTTCTTGGGTTTGGGACCACGGAGGCTCCAGATTCAAATTTTGACGATTCCATTGATTCTGGATCGTCATTTTTGGTAGAGTTCTATGTTTTGTTTATGTTCATAGGGGTCTGAATTAATTCCCAAGGGTCTAGTTCTAGTTTTCAATTGTTGTATGTTACTGTCATGTTTTAGTTCAGGTGCATCTCCCCCTAACCCTCTACGATCGCGCCTCTATCTCAACATTCGCAAAGATTAGTGTGACTAGACCTCCGTGTTCTTAGAAGGTGCACTCACATTTAGAGTTGTGGATGTTGATCCCCCATGTTTGTGGAGCTTTGCATGGTCTTGAACAGTAGGCATCATTAAAAGACAATCTTATTACATATTCCACCATTCTCAAATTTTCAAGTTTCGTTTTCAAGAGAGATTTCGAGATTTTACAAGGCAAAGTTATTGGGTAAATATTTTGTAACCTTTGTCATTTATTTATGTCGATTAATTTATTTTTTTAACATCCAATTTTGGGATTTTAATGGAGTAAATTGGGGTTTTCTCGATTTTTGATTTCCAAACATTAATTGTTGATTCCTCCCGCATCTTAACTCCATTTTTGAAATGGTTTTCTCTAATAAACTCCTTGTTACGTGTAGTATCTTTTCATACATTATTTTTTAATTTTCAAGTACATTTTCTAGGATAAAATTTTTGACCATTTTACCTTTTCTCATTGAATTAATTGATTTTAGTGACATTAGATTTGCTACATGATTGTGCTACCATATTTGGATAGATTGTAGTGATTTGAAGACTGTAAAAGGGGGAAAACGGCAATTTCAACTTGATTTGAGATGTTATTTGAGGCAAGTGGACTTCTAACCTTAGGTATGAATGAACATTATATGCTCTTATATGTGTGTAATTGAGTACTGTGGGGATAGAATTGTAACATCGTATTGACTTATAAGTAATTGGGATTTTGTAATTTATATGATTTGATGAATCATTTGATGTTGATAGTAATATGGTGCTTATTTTGTGATTTGATTAATATACTGAGACTTAAATGATATTGAGACACTGATGATATTGAGTTATTGATGATATTGAGATTAATATGATATTGAAACTATGATATAATTGTGATCTTGCATATTGCATTTATTATTATTTGTTCATTAATACTTGTGGTGGCTATGACTGAGATGTGAGTAAGGTAACATGTGGATTGGTGGCCGAGGTGTCTTTCAGTTTAGCCGAGGTAATATGTCGGTGGTCCGAGGTTATTTCAGATGGGTCCAAGGTCATTCCAGATAGGTAGGCATGACTTGAGTGCATTATCACTATGTTCATAGATAGACGAGCTATGTGTGGCTCTTATGGTTTCCATCCGAGGAAGCCATCTGATCAATGGATGTGTACTCTAGGACAAACATGTATCATGATTATCTGACATTACATCACGTTATTCACACATCATGGAATCCACTTCCTCTCATTTTATATCTGGTTGATATTATTGTGACTTGTTTATAAGATTGCATACTTATTATGTCCTTGATCTTGAGAAGAGTCGAATATACTTATATACTTGCGTATGAAGATAATATGCCAGACAATGAGAATATCTATATTATTGTGATTTGTATAATATATTATGCTAGGACTTTTTCTGAGTGCAAGATTGTAGTTCAGTGGATTGTGATTTGAATTTAAGGAGTTACTTGTGTTCTTCATTGTGTTAGTTTAGGTTAGTTCCATTTACAGAGTACCTTATTATTTGGTGCTCATCCCTTGCTACATCTTTATAGGTTGTGAGCTCAGTCCATCCTGCTAGACTTCTTTCTTGTTGCATCGAGCTTCTAAATTTCTAATGAGGTAGTTGTTTATGTCTTCAATAGTCCTTAAGGATTACATTTTTAAGCTTTTATCCTATTTGAGAACTAGACATGATGATACGTATTTTATTTAGCATTTTATACTTAGAGGCTTGTATATATAACACAAGTTCTGAGATAGTTTTAGTGTGTCTTTTTCTTCTTAGGGTCGAGAAAAATTTGGCATCAAAGTCCCGAGTTCATAGGTCTCGCATGTGTACAAGATCAATCTAGTAGAGTCTTTAGGATGAGTGCGGACACATCCGTTAATTATCCTTGAGAGGCTATCATGACTATTAGGCAACTCTCTTTTGTTTCATACTAATCAATTTGTGCATGGGTTTTATATATGTGCTGAGTGTTTATGTGTCCTTTTGATAGATAGTGAGGACCAGAACTACCACTGCTATAGGTTGAGGGGAGGCCGCCCTTAATGTTCCTATTGAGACCCCAACTATTGGTAAGGGTCGTTCCCAAGGAAGAGCTAAAGGCCGGGGGTGAGGAACTGCACCGGGGAGGGATTATGCACAGGGTATCTCTCCAAAGTTAATTGTAGATCCTAGATAGAAGCAAGTTCCACATGAGTTTGCTCCAACACTACTACTCTGTGATACACTTTTGAGATCCTTTGGTGGGTTGGAGACTTTATGGAAGGCAGGGAGCCCAGCTGACACTTCTGGTACTTCACAGACATGGGAGAGGGTTGATGAATGTGTAACTTGCACTTATTTCTTATGATTTTATGTTTTTAATCTCATAACTTGAGGCTAATGATGGTTTGAATGGTGTATGTCACATGTACATATAGGTTAAATTTGGCTTTGCTAAGAAGAATTGAAGATTGGAGCTGAATTGCAGCCAAATAGAGCAGAAACACACAAAATTGTACCAGGCAGCAGATATACTCCACAAACGTGTCTTTTAGGCCCCCGATCATGGAGTTGTGACGTGCAGAGCACAAGGGTGGAGCATAAAGAGACACAAGCTCAATGTTCGCGAAATGCTGAGCATGATTGCGGAATGTTATAGTGGCCAATATCCGGGCAGCTCTGGAATTTCATTATTTTTTGTCCAAAAAAAGTGATATACACATACTCCCAACCCTAATTCTTCATAAATTGATTCCAGATTCATACAGAGAAAGAGATATAAATGTTTGAAGAAGAAAAACCCACACCTTAGTGTAGCTTTTAATTTAGGTGAAGATCTAGAACAAGTTTTGTATAAATCTTTGAGTGGATTGAAGATTGTGGGCTTCAGTTGCAATTATCTTTTACTCACTTTCTCTTTCCTTTTTCTTGAATGCTATATTTGTAGATTTAATCGAAGTTTGGATGTTAACTTATATATGGTACTTGAATATTTTTCTTGCTTTCATGCTTAGTTGATAATTTACTTGCTAAATCAAGAGGGTTTCTCCAAAATTGCTTTGATCTCTTGAATTGATTTATGAGATCTTACATATCTTCTTATCTAAATTAGATTTGAGGTAGCTACATGAATTTATCTTAGATCTCCAATTATTTCTCTAGTGAGTGTAGTTGAGGGGGAAGATTGCATGATAGTTATGGGTTTACGAGATGAGAGCCTAAAAAGGGACTCAACGACTAAGGTGTTTTGAGTTTTGATTTGAGATGCTCAAGGCAAGCATGTCTTTGAGTGGCATGCATAAGAGACCATAGTTGGCTCTTGCGAAGCATAGCTTCCCTAGCGGGGGTGATTAGAATCCCTAGCCTACCCATAGGGAATTTGATGCTAGGTCTAATGGATCGATTGAAGTTTGATTGATACCCATATCCCCTATCCTTGCTCTCTTTCTTGATCCCTTACACAATTGTTTCTCAGAAGTAGTTGGCTTAACTTTTCCCCTAATTTAGTTAGAATTCTTGCTTGGTATTTAGCTATCGAGTAAAAATCTAGTAGCCATAGGTCCTTTCCCTACTCATTCGCCAACATATTGTTCCCTGTGTGATTCGACTCCGATCTCTAAAGTTGGGTAATATGTTGATGATGATTGCCCTTGCTTCCCTTTAGTAGCTGGGTTGAGCGGCATCAAAAGATGGCGCCATTGCCAAAGAACAATAGGTGTATTGAGTTGGTTTAGAATTTGTAATCTACTCTTTTTTATTTGATTAGTGAGTACTTCTTTTTCTTTTCTTTGTTTTTCTTTTCGTTGTATGGCTAATTGTGATGAACTCTTGCAAGTGGAATGTAAGCCATTTTTCTGTCTCCTTCAGAGTATTGCACTTTGTGATGCGTAAAATTATATTGAGGAAGTAAGTGGAGACGAGAGTGTTCTGCGTCAAGATTGCTCACCGACTTGAGTCTTAGATTTTCCAATGAAGTAGCCCAAGACCCCAACTACTCAACATGAGTGATTATCTCAAGAGCTTGCTTGTTGCTAGAGGTTATGCGTTGGACCGATTTGAATAGGAAGTTAACGTTTTGGAGCTCGAATTTAAGGGAAGCAATGAAGTAAATGAGGCCCTTAGCTCAAAGGTGATCAACTATGAGTTGGAGCCCCAAAAAGGAGTGGAGTTTGATGTGGATGAGATACGGGGCCTATACATTTCATAAAGCCAACAATCATCCAAGAGGTCAAAATTGAGAAAATGATACTAAAGTTGCAAGAGCAAGCCATGGAAAACTTAAATGGCAACTTTGGTTCATTTGAAGTTGGGAGTGTTGCCTACTTGGAGTCCACAAAGTGTGAAGCTCAATTTGGAGAAGACCTCTTTACACTCCCATGTCTACCTAAGGAACCTAAAACACAAGTTGATGACAAATTGGGTAGACAATTCAAGTCCTCAAATTAGAGAGACCAGTGTAAAATGTTGATTGTCTCTCGTCACCCTTCTCATGAGCTCAAATGGAAGATCGTCTTGAAATTGGGGAGGAGATTCACTGCATCAAAGTGGAAACACAAATGGATGGTGAATTGTTTTTTCATATTTTAATAAATTCGTGCAATTTAAATTTTTAGAATAGCTTCTTGATTTACAATTTTGATTTTTAGCTAACCCTCACAATTTTCAAGTCTTTGGTAGTGGCATTGCTTAGGTTTTCAAGTTTCAAGGTGATTGGAGTTGAAGGAATGAAGAAAGGTAATTCTTTCTCTTTTGATTTCAAATCGGCAACGGGCCAACCGGAAACACCAAGTTTAATGATGGCAAAAGGATGAAAAAGGGGGTTGTTTTGACCGCACATTTGGGCCCAGGATAGCCCATTGCACAATAGCGGATCGCCTAATCGAGCCAGGGATCACCTAAAGTTGTAGAGAATCAACATAGTTTTGGCACCCAGTTAACGTCCTTGAAGGCAGTCAGATGTCTGTGTTCACAGGTGCATAAGGGCGATGAGGCACAATCGCGCATGGTGGTCCGCGAAGGTAGAGAACTGATGGGTGCAGTCAAATTTAAAGACAAGTCGCTTCCAGTTTGTAGAAAAAGCAGAACATGATACTGAGTAAAAAAAGAGAGTGAGACAACAAGTTTTCAAAGTTTTTATTCTCAAAACTCTTCAAGAAAATTTCATGATCTCTCTTCATCCTTTTTGGTTCTTCATCCAAAGGTATGCTCTTTCTCCCCTTTCGCATTCTTTTTCCAACGGACAAATTATGCAGCCATGAAAGTAGCTTGATTAGTGGTGGATGTCTAACATGCCGAAGTCCTTATATTGCGATGTCACACTGTCATAGCCATGCTATTTTTCTCCATTTTCCTTTTTTGGTTATGTATGTATGTCGCTGTGGTGTTACTTTTCTGGGCATTTTAGGAGCCTATCCTTGTATGTAGATATTGAAAATTATCATGAATTGACATGCAAAATAATTGCATGTTTCTTGGGTGGTGCTTGTATATTCTTAGGGTTCGATGTGGTGGTGTTATTTTGTCAAAATTATTCTATGAATGTATGACCACCATGTATTTGGCAAAGTGCCCTGTGATATTTGAGGAAGGTGACTAATGCTCTCTAGGAGTGTGGACCCTTGTCGCAATCGCACTAATTTTGGAAATTCTTGGCTATCCACGAACACAGACTACTTGTCATGAACGCAGAAGCCTAGGGTGACTAGATCTCCATGATCGTACTTGTGTGACCACAAACGTAAAGAATGTTTGGCCACCGTCCAAAAACAACATACTTCACTGCCCGATCTAAATTTCTTCCAATTATTTATCTTTGCTTACATACTTCCTAGTGCCTGATTTAAATGTCTATAAGATATTTTCATCATGTTGGCTTTTTACTGTAGGATTGATTGGTCAAACATGGATACCGACAACACACTTTATGTTACTGAAACTTCCCAAGAGGGAGAAGAAGTTGCTTACTTTGATCAAAGAAATTCCTTTCAACCCAATATGCCAGAAAGTATGCTGAATACTTAGGTAGGATTGTGATAAGAGAGAGAGGGGTTTGCTTGGACAAGGTGGAGGAAAAGATGCTAGATTTCTTTGGCCGGGTTCATACTTAAGGTTGGCTATATTTTACTGGTAAACCTGTCAAAGCCAACCACACCATAGTTGTTGAGTTGTATGCCAATGTCTCGGATGCCAATTTTGGAGAAGAAATGGCTACCATGATCCGAGGAGTGAGAGTTGATTTCAGCCCTATGATCATCAATGCTATTTATGGGCTGCTGGGTGCCGACAATCTGTTGTACAAAAAGAGATATTTATAGTTGGGTGCTTAGTGGCTGGTTGACAAGTAGCATGAAAGAGTTCCCCCAAAGTGGTTCCCTACACTTAGTGGTATTCACTCACTTAAGTTCATGGTGCAACCTATATGCTAGCTTTTCATCATTTATGCTCATTTCATTCCCTCTACACATGACATAGAGGTGACATTGGACCGTGCAATTGTCATAGCAGCAATGTTGGATGGTCTTCAGATTAATGTGGGGCAGATTATAGTGGATCAGATTGCAGAAGTGGCTCAAGGAAGGGGTAGGAGCTTAGTGTAGCCCTTACTAATTTCCAAATTATGAAATGATGTAGGGGTGTCTCTCGTACCCACTGATGAGGAGAAGAAGCCGACCAAAGATATCTATACATTAAAGAAGAGAGGTGGCCTAGGAGGACGTAAGAATAGGCAGATTGATGTTCTATATCCCTATTCTGGGCTGTTGATAGAGCTAGAAGCATTAGCAGGGGGGTCTACTTCAGGAACTGCAGGTCCTCCAATTTCTTCAGGACCACTTCAGTTTGGTCCTCCCACTGTGAGGTACTTGTCCAAAAAGATTTATGGGATGGATGAGCAGATTAGACAGGTGGTTGCAACCCTTCCTTAGGAACACAAGGAGCCGCAATAGGTGATCAGCTTACACTTACATCAGTTGTAGCCACTTAAAGAGCTATGAGTGACTGACTTGAGCACATGAGCTAGAAACAGGGAAAGATAGAGTGGAGGAAGAAGAAGTTCAGGGATTATTTGAAGAAAAATAGTACATTCTTGAACAAGATGATGGGCAAGTTGAGGCAGCTATGTTGGTCCAGTTCTTCTCATCCTGATGATGAGTTGACCATCTCTTTGGGCTCGAGTACCAAGTGATCATTTGAGGGAGTCCCTCGTATTCTCTTCTATTTTGTGATTATGCTATGAGGACAAAACACCATTTTTAATTGGGGGTGCTCTTGTGACTTGATTATGATCATGACTCTTGTTACCGATCTTGTATACTCTAGTCTCGTTGGAACTTATAGATGATAATGGCCACGCTCCAATAAGAAAGTGGTCACTATCAGTAATTAATCTAACCAAGGTTAGGGTCGAATCCACAGGGAATACAGGGCTTGACTATAAGATTTCACTACTAATCATTTCTAGTATCTATAACTACAATCTCTAAATGGGGGGGGGGGGCTTTGTGATTCAAAAACAACATAAAATAAACACTAATTAAAATTCGGGAAAACATTCAATTTTTGGGACAACTTGGGAATTGTTCTCCCCATGCTTCGTTGACTCAATTACCCTAGATAACATAACTATGATCGATGAATCGCATGTAGGACAGTAACTTAGGTTCTTCCATCATTCTTGTGAAGGTGAAGGTCGACTTTCACCATGGCGCTTGCTCAACTACAATGGCGTGCCAACTAACCATTACCTATTCTCCCAGTCAACCTCCCCTTGGTCAGGTTTGGTGGACTAGGTGGGAACACATCAACCGAATGCTTTCATCTACTCCCCTTTTCCTATTCATCATTACTTTGGTCAGGATCGTAAAAGTAGGTCGAGTTTGGTGTTGGCCACCACCAAACAAGAATAGTCATGAAGGGAAATAAATAATACATGCAAAACCCCAATCATAGACATGCAAAAATTCTAAGTCAACTACCCATGGTTCCCACAACCTGAAGTTGTGGGTGCTTGGCTACTCATAGCTAAGATAAAAAAACACAAAAATGCACATAATACACATATTTGAGAGTTTCACTAATAACAAGAAAGGATATTGACACCACAAGTTGTAAACCCACAAGCTTGATTGATCAATAACGAGTACAAAACAAGATTTGCAATCCCTAAAATGGGTTTCCGAAAAGAGAACAATAATCTACTCTAAAAACCTAAGAAAAGCTTCAAAATGTAATAGAGAAATGTCTCCTGTTTGAACTCTCCCTCAAAAACCAAACTTAAACTATTTATTGTATTTACAAAACAACGCTAGGAATTATGCAGAAAAGACAGCTGGCATCTGATAAATTCGCAGTTACGACTTGTAGGTTGGCCTACGAGTCATAGTCGGGGTCTTTTATCTGGTGCTTGGCATCTTGGACTGAACTGGTACAACCCACAGGTACGAGTCATTACTTGAGTTACTACTCGTATGTTGGTCACGTAGTCTTGGTCTTCAGTTTTTGGTCCAACAATTTGGCCCTCTGATTATTGCTACAAGTTAAGATATACGAGTCGTAGTGTGTATTATGACTCATAGGCTGGGCTTGTAGTGATGACCTTTACTTGGAAGATGTCTATTTTTTGGTCTATGATTCCTACTATGACACCACCCTATGACTCGTAGGTTGGCTCGTAAGGCCTGTACTTCAGCAAAATCTACAACTTTTCTTCAAAATCATGCCAACAAAACTTTTCTGCAAGATTAACATAAGAACACATCAAAACACTAAAAAGTTGCTTTAAGAACTCACAAAATCCCTTACTTTAGGCACCAAATGTGCTATAATTTGACAACGTATAAACACCCTCAACTTAGAATTGTTGCTTGTCCTCAAGCGATTACTCAATCTACACAGAAAAAGAGAAATACATTATAGCTATATCAATGGCATATACAACGGCTCATTTGATTCAAATACCCAACTACTACTTTCAAAATAGGGTTCTCAAGTTATTGAGCAAACAAGAGCATCATGAGAAAGCTGACAATCCAACTTTGACAAGGTAAGGAGCATCAACTATCCATAATCGCTAGTATAGTCATATGCTACTCAAGTAGTGCAAATGCCCTCACCAAAAAGCAAATGCCCTCAGCAGAAAGAAGTCCCCCATAGTCACTGCAAAGCATCTAGAATTCAATGATTGAGGAAGCATTTTCACTCTCACAATTGAAACTCAATGCATGCCAACTAACACTATAGGTTTGCCTCTCTACTCATCTTCTAGCTTGGTGATAGAATGGAGTTGGATCACTTTAGGACTTATAGGCTTGTAACATACACTCAAGGTGTGCTTTGGTGCCCATTTTTGGCTAGTAGTGACTAAAAGCTATCCTTGAATTATGTTTATCAACACTTTTTGCTTTCATAATCCAACCCTCGTTTCATCAATCCCCCCTTATTCTCTTGCTTTGAACTTTTCTCAAGTACTTTCTTTCTCTTTTTCAGCTGTGCCCTGATTTGAGTCTCATTTTTTCTACTTTTTTTCTTAATTAAAGGCACTTTTCTTCTTTTTCTTCACTCGGCTCATGCTTTTCTATTTCTTTCTCGATTTCCCAACTAACTACCTTATGAATTTTACTTTACCATAATAAGGGACACCCTCAAGTTCGGCCTTTAGCCTCAGGTGAAGTACATAATATCTATGCATCAAACCAGGTCAACTAACTGCAGCCACCCTCAACTTAGGTTTTTGGCCTTAATCAAGGCTCACATGTTAAAGGATAGACCAGGGCTAATATCAAGGTATTTTATCATAAAAGGTTAATCTAGCAGGGTATCAAGAAAGAATGAGCACATGATAAGCTCAAAAGTTTTGAAAAGGGGATTCTCTCACTTAACTTGTGGGTTATTTTAGGCTAAAAGTGGTTTCACTCAATGAACAAAGGCCTAAGATCCTTTCCACATCCACCATATTATCAAACCAACATTTGGAGTAACAAGGCAAGTTATGGATCCATACAAGATGCATGAATGGAGCACAATAAGTTCATAGCACACATGCAAATTGCATCCACAATCAAGTATAGACTCACAGGTCAGGCTTTCAGTCTCATCTTACCTTTACAATATCAGAACAAACATTGCC
>JAABOM020089020.1:0-29279 GCA_011800125.2 Solanum clarkiae | reverse complement strand
TTGTGGTGTTGTCTTTTGTGATTATTTACATGTCATATGTTGTATCTACAGTCCTACAGCTCCAATATTACGACCACTAAAATAATTATCTCAAAGGTAACTGAAAAATAAAGTAAAATATATTGCTTATTGATGGGTGGTAACCCGAGGGGTGGAAGAATCACCTAGCCAGGGTTGATCCTATCACGAGGGGTAGCCCAAGGGGTTAAAGGAAAACCCTAGCTAGCACCAATCTCGATAAAGATTTACCACTGATCAGCCGATCATTTCTATTACATGTTGTGCACAAATTATACAGTAAAGGTAAAGTAATAAAAAGAACATAAAGAACATGATCCCACAGTATGAATAAAGGTGGTCTCTGATCCTACACCAGTGCATAGTTTCATTTGAGTTGTTACTTCATATGCAGTATTTTTTGCCTTATATATTCAATACATTATCTCATACTAACGTCCCTTATGGAGGACCTGCATTTCATGCTGCAGGTACAAGTGCTAGTAGATCTCCCTAGTAGGAGTACACGATATCCAGCTGTTGTTACCAAGCTTGAGGTTGCTTCAGAGCTTTGTATGCCTAGAGCTTATATTTTTGTATAGTATAGTTAGTCTAGGTGGGGCCTATCCCGACCCTTATTAGATATTTTCCTTATCTAGAGGCTTTGTAGACTATGTAAATTAAAGTATGGTCATGTCTCGTACTCTAAACACTGTGGCCCCAATGGCCTAGCCGTATGCGTCTCCTTTGGCTTGTTATCACAATTTACTTTTTTAAGGGCATGTTGAATGTAGGAATCCCTTATAATATGTATAGAAAGCACATAGATATAGGTTGGTTCTCCTGGGCCATATCGGTAATGGGTGCCAATCTGCCCTGACGGGACTTTGGGCGTGACACGAGTGGTATCAGAGCGGGTCATCCTAGATAGTCTACAGAGCCATGTCTATGTAGAATCTTGTTTATCAATGTGTTGTGCACCACATTAGTAAGCAGGAGGCTACATGGCATTTAGGAGTTGTTACTTTCTTTTCATTTTTTAGATCATGCAATAGAGCCAAGTGTAATAGGTGCATTATGTCTAACTCCTAAATTTTTTTGTACAGCTAGTATGCCAGAAACCAGGCAAAACAAAAGTAAAACAAAGGGAGTAGAAGTGGTGGTTGGTATACCCAGTCAGGTGAGACAACGAAATGAGGTTCAAGAGGAGTCTCTGTCACTGACATCTCCAATTCCTCCAGCTCCTAATGAACCTAGAAGTAGTGAAATTCCCCCAGAACCATCTATTGATGCTAGCATGAAGGATCTGAGAAATGCAGTCCAACTATTGACCTGTATAGTTGCTGGCCAAGGTCAAAGACAAGAAGGTCCGGTTATAGGTGCTGGTGGTATGAATAGGGTAGCTGACATAACGATATGTGACTTCCTTAATTTGGACCCTCCATCCTTCACTGGGTCAGATCCTAATGAAGATCCCTAAGGCTTTATTGATCAGATCCAACGCACATTAGATATTATGCATGTGAGTGGTATAGAAGTTGTTGAGTTACCGACATATAGGTTGAAGGGTGTGGCTATATTGTGGTATGAAGCTTGGAAGCAATCTAAGGGTAAAGATGCACCCCCAACTACCTGGAAGGATTTCAAAGAGGCATTTCTTGACCATTACTTGCCATTAGATATTCGATAGGCCTGTGCAGATCAATTCTTGAACCTCCACCAAGAGAATATGAGCATGAGGGGGTATAGCCTTCAATTTAATTCCCTGGCCAGGTATGCTCCTAGTGTAGTTGCTACTATGGCAGATAGAGTTCATTGATATTTGGATAGATTGGATATGTATCGGGTCAGAGACTGTACCATTGCTTCCTTGAACAAAGACATGGTTATAGCGAGAATGTAAGCTTTTGCACAGAAATTGGGGGATCAGAGGCAAAAGAGAAGGTCACAAGAGTTAGAAAGATCGCAGTCCAAGAGGGCCAAGTCTATAGGGCAGTTTACACCACCTCAAGGTAATCTTAGGCCTCGGTTTTCTAATAGACCTCCTAGGCCATCATCCTCGTACTCTGCAGCCAGTGCCTCACCATAATTTTAGGGGTTTAGGAGAAATCAGTTTGGTCCAAGAAGTCAAGGGCAAGGTGCCCGGACAGCGTGATATTCAGCAGGCCAGCAAATGACTCCTAGGAAACCTTGTAAATAGCATGGAAGAAGTCATTCAGGTATATCTCGTGTTGGGAAAGACTCTTGTTATTGGTGTGATGCGCCAGGGCATATGATAAAAGATTGTCCAAGGAGGCGTATGGGTGATATAGCACAATGTACTAGGTCAGTTGTTGCATCATCATTATTAGTTCCTCCATTAGGTAGGGGTCAACAAGCACCTACAGGTCATGGTAGAGGTGTTAAAGGGGCAGCTAGCTCTAGGGGAGCCCAGAATCGCACTTATGCTCTGAGGAGTCAGCAAAATTTAGAAGCTTCACCTGATGTCGTCATAGGTACATTGTCCATCTTTTCACATAATGTATATGCATTAACTGAGCCTGGTTCTACACTATCATACATTACCCCACTAGTTGCTGGGAAGCTTAAGGGAACACCCAAATTATTGAATAAACCATTTGAAGTGTCTACAACAACCGATGAATCTATTATGGCTAGAAGGGTTTATTATGACTGTGTAGTAACTGTTTGTAACCGTGACACATTGCTTGACCTAATTGAGCTAGAAATTGTGGAATTTGATGTTACAATGGGTATGGATTGGTTAGCTTCTTGCTATGCCACCGTGGATTGTCGAACTAAGAGAGTGTGCTTCCACTTTCTAAATGAGGTAGTTCTTGAATGGGAAGGCAATGTTGGGGTGCCAATGGATAAGTTTATCTCTTATTTTAAGGCAAGAAAGATGAGATCTAAGGGGTATATATGTCATTTAGTTAGAGTAAGGGATATAGAGGTAGAATCGCCAACTCTTCAATCATTTCCCGTAGTGAATGAATTCGTTAATGTGTTCCCTGAATAACTTCCAAGCTTACCTCCAGAATGAGAAATAGATTTTGGTATTGACTTACTTCTAGGCATCCAACCTATTTCCATCCCTCCATATAGGATGGACCTGGCAGAATTGTGTGAATTAAAAGAGCAGTTAAAAGACTTATTGGAGAAGGGTTTTGTAATACCTAGTGTGTCCCCTTGGGGTGTACCAGTGTTATTTGTACGTAAAAAGGATGGAATCTTAACAATGTGTATCGACTATCAACAACTGAATAGGGTGATAATTAAGAATAAATACTCCCTTCCTGGGATTGATGATTTATTTGATCAGTTACATGGTGCCAAATACTTTTCAAAAGTTGATTTGAGATCAGAGTATCACCAAGTGAGGGTGAAGGAGGAAGATATACTTAAGACTACTTTGAGAACACGTTAGGGTCACTTTGAATTTCTTGTTATGTCATTTGGGCTAACGAATGCACCAGCAGTTTTTATGGATCTGATGAATAGAGTATTCAAGTCATTCTTGGATGTGTTCGTAATAGCATTTATAGATAACATTTTGATATATTCTAGATCAGAAGAGGACCACACAAATAACTTACAACAAGTGTTACAAGTTCTTCGTGATCGACAGTTGTATGCCAAATTTTCTAAATGTGAATTTTGGCTAAAATCAGTGGCATTCTTGGTCATATTATGTCCGATGAGGGAATAAGGGTTGATTTTCAAAAGATAGAGGCGGTGAAAGATTTGCCAAGACCAACAATACCCACAGAAGTTCGGAGCTTCCTAGGTTTGGTAGGTTATTACAGGAGCTTTGTTGAAGGTTTTTCTTTTATTTTTGCACCTCTAACAAAGTTGACACATAAGGCAACCAAGTTCTAATCAAATGATGCATGTGAAAGGAGCTTCCAGGAGCTAAAAAATAAGCTAACTTCTACTCCTGTACTAGTACTTCCAGAAGGCAGCAAGGGGTATGCAATGTATTGTGATGCTTCACGAGTTGGCTTAGGGTGTGTACTGACACAACATGGTAGGGTAATTACTTGTGCATCTAGACAGCTACGACCATATGAGAAAAACTACCTAACTCATGATCTTGAGCTAGCAGCGGTTGTGTTTACTCTGAAAATATGGCGCCACTATTTGTATGGGGTTCATGTTGACATATATACTGATCATAAGAGCTTGCAATACATCTTTAAGCAGAAAGACCTAAACTTAAGACAACGGAGATGGCTAGAGCTAATAAAGGATTACGACGTTGATATACTATACCATCAGGGGAAGGCAAATGTGGTAGCCGATGCTCTGAGTCATAAGGCAACCATGAATACTGGTGATCAAGTTGTGGTAAGTCAAGGAATGGCTAAGGATCTATGTCAGCTAGCCAGTTTGGGAGTTCGCGTTCTTGAAACTCCAAAGGAAGGGGTAATTGTATATAATGCAATAGAGTCTTCATTAGTAATTGAGGTGAAAGAAAAATAGTTCGAGGATCTTATTCTACGACTGCTTAAGGAAAAGGTGAGTCAGGGTACGATAAAGGGCTTTGACCTTAAACAAAATGGAGTACTTTACTGCCAAAATAGATTATGTGTGTCTGATATTAATGGATTAAGAAAAAGGATAATGGAAGAAGCCCATCATTCCCTATTTTCCGTCCATCTAGGATCAACTAAGATGTACCATGACCTGATGGAAATATTTTGGTGGGGAGGCATGAAGAAGGACCTTGCAGAATTTGTGGCTCAATGTCTAAATTGCCAACAAGTGAAAGTAGAATACCAAAAGCCAGGAGGTTATATGCAGTGTATAGAGCTTCCAACATGGAAGTGGGATATGATCAATATGGATTTTGTTGCCGGGGTACCTCGCTCATTTCAGAAGTTTAACTCCATATGGGTAATAGTTGACAGACTCACAAAGTCAGCACACTTCTTGCTAGTCAGGAGTAATTATATACTTGAAGAGTATGCCAAGCTATACCTCAAAGAGATAGTCAGGCTACATGGAGTCCCAATCTCCATTATCTCTGATCAGGGGGCTCAATTCTCTACAAAGTTTTGGAAGTCCTTCCAAAGGAATTTAGGGACACAAGTGAATTTGAGTACAGCTTTCCACCTCAAACAGAAGGTCAAGCAGAACGAACCATTCAGACACTTGAAAATATGTTGCGAGCTTGTGCATTGGACTTTAAAGGTAGTTGGGTGGACCATTTGCCATTTATTGAATTTGCCTATAATAATAGCTACCACATGAGTATCAAGATGGCACCTTATGAAGCTTTGTATGGGAGGAAATATATATCACCAATTGGATGGTTTGAAGTGGGTGAAACTACCTTGCTTAAGCCAGATCTAGTACAACAAGCCATGAAAAAAGTTAAGGTAATACAATAGCGGCTAGAAACAGCCCAAAGTCATCACAAATCATATGTATATGCTAGGAGGAGAGGACTGAAATTCTTAGTAGGGGATTGGGTATTTTTAAAGGTGTCTCCAATGAAAGGGGTTATGAAATTTGGTAAGAAAGGAAAACTAAGCCCACGTTACATAGGGTCATATTAGATTATTAAGAGGTTCGGGCAGGTTGCATATGAACTAGAGCTGCCCCAAGAGATTTCAATGGTTCATCCAGTTTTTCATGTCTCAATATTTCGTAAATACATAGGTGACCCATCTCCTATCACTCCTATTAAGGACGTACAGGTTATAGAAGATCTCACCTATGAAGAGGTACCCGTTCCTATTCTAGATTGTCAAGTTAAGAAGCTAAGGAATAAACAAATAGCTTCAGTAAAAGTACTTTGGAGAAACCAACAAGCAGAACAAATAACATGGGAGGCCGAGGACACGATAAAATCAAAATACTCTAACTTATTTGAAGCTAAAGAGGAAGTCCAACATCCAGAATTGGGGGCCATATTAGGTACATGTGTTTGAACGTTTATTGCGTTGAACTTGGTTAAGCTATCCAATTGTGCTAACGTTTGAGGACTAATGTTCCTAACGGGGGAGGATGTAACACCCCACCTCTTCAAATACTAGTACTATACAAATGAAACATGATATGGCATTTCAAATTAGCACCAATTTTTAAAAGTGCTCGAATCTCATGTTATAGGTCGATATGTGCATTTAATGCTTAAGAGGGTCGAGTGTATACATGTTTTGTGTCAAATTAAGGAGATCATGCCCCTAAATAAAGTGAGAGAATCAAGATACTTGTTGTACTTAAGAAGCTAGCAGGTGAGTCACCTACTTGCTTAGCTTAAATTTGCTAGCTAAACGGAGACGAGGCCCGACATTGAATTTGTCCATGTCCGATTATGAATAAAGTCCATGTTAAGGGCATAACTTTAGCCCATATTTTAGCATCATAAGTGGACTATATTTTCAGCCCAAGAAGGATGTTAAATTATCCCAAAGACGTCACAATTTCTTCGATAATTTAGGGCCAAAACTAACTAAGAGAAAGGGGAAAAATGGGCAGCAATGGCCCATCAATTTGGAGCCCCCGAAGGCCCAAGTGAAAGGGGAAAATGGTACTTTAATTTATTGATAAAATAAGTATTAAAATGGAAAAGAAAGTCAACCAAAATAATCCTTTAAAAGGGGTTATAAGCAACCCCTTTAACTCATTCTTAGACTTGGAAATTTTCAGATTTCACAAAAGTTCTTGCTTATTCTTTCTTGACTTTGTAAAGCTGCCAAAAGAAGCTTTTAGGGTTCTTAAGGGGGCCCTTAACCTTGAAGGTAAAGGTAAGTGATTATAGTTATGTATTTAGTAAGGTTTCATCATGAAAAATAAGAGACTATGTTGGTTAGGTATATGCTGAAATTTTGGACAGCATGTGTTCCAAGATTGTTATACATCTTTTCTTATTTATTTGGAAGATTTTATCTTTTTTGTTGGATTGATTATGAAGGGAGGCTATTGTTCTTAATGACTATTGGTTCTTTAATGATATATAAAGGTTGCTGCACCATTTTTATAGTCCGCGAAAGTGAGTTCTTTGTGTGATATCATAATTGTGCTTGTAATAAGAACTTGTGCACTGATTGATTGAGGACTATGGTCTCACGTCCTCCAACTATTTTGAAAAATGTTTTTGAACTGTTTTAGCACTAGTTTTATGTGTATATATGGTGGGGACTATTTGGATAAAGTTGGAACAGGTTTGGAATTGTCGACAACAAAATGTAACAAAGTGATGTAACGTTATGCCGCCTATTTGTATGTTGCGTAGAATTGTTATGTGTTGTGCTTTGTGGGCTGTTGTAAGACTGTTATGGCACTAAAATAGGCTGCACGTGACATGTACATGAGAATGTGTACTAGAAAATACGATTAGGGGTGGAAAGGTTGAAAGAATACGCTCGGGTTTATAATTATCCTCTTGCTGCCTGTGTGTTGTTTTTTCATGTGATTGGGCTGCCAAGATATACATATTGGCTGCTAATACTAGTTTTATTACCCACTATATTGTAGATAAATATTTGGAGGAAGTGAAGGTTATCTCGAGGTAACAGCGAGGTCGTACAGCGAGGTATGTAAGGCTAATTGATTTCATATTATTTGGCATGAAACATAGATCCCTCCTAGGCACATAAAGGCACTTACCAACTCCAACACAACTATTAACCGTGTCTCAACTCTTTCACATGTTCATATGCCCCCATATATAGTCACCTTTGAATCTGCATATATACTTGGATACCAAGATACACGAACTCGTTCTACTAAATAAAGTTCACGTGTTGTTCTACCTCTTATGCATTTCATTATTTCTGTAACTTACTCCTTTCATTGCGGTGTTGTCTTTTGTGATTATTTACATGTCATATGTTGTATCTACAGTCCGACAGCTCCAATATTACGACCACCAAAAGAATTATCTCAAAGGTAACTGAAAAATAAAGTAAAGTATATTGCTTATTGATGGGTGGTAACCCGAGGGGTGGAAGAATCACCTAGCTAGGATTGATCCTATCATGGAAGGTAGCCCAAGGGGCTAAAGGAAAAGCCTAGCCAGGGCCAATCCCGTATAGATTTACCATAGATTGGCTGGTCATTTGTATTACATGTTGTGCACAGATTATACAGTAAAGGTAAAGCAATAAAAAGAACATAAAGAACATGATCCCACAGTATTACTAAAGGTGGTCTCTTATCCTACACCAGTGTATAGTTTGATTTGAGTTGTTACTTCATATGCAATATTTTCTCCCTTACATATTCAGTACATTATCTCGTACTGACATCCATTACGGGGGACCTGTATTTCATGCTACAGGTAGAGGTGCTAGTAGATCTCCCCAGTACGAGTATAGTATATCCAGCTGCTGTTACCAAGCTCCAGGTTGCTTCGGAGCTTTGTGTGCCTAGAGCTTATACTTTTGTATTGTATAGTTAGTCGAGGCGGGGCCTATCCCGACCCTTATTAGATAATTTTCCTTATCTAGAGGCTTTGTAGACCATGTAAATTAAAGTGTGGTCATGTCTCGTACTTTAAACACCATGGCTCCAATGGACTAGCCATATGTGTCTCCTTTGGATTGTTATCACTGTTTACTTTCTTAAGGGCATGTTGAACGTAGGAATCCCTCATAATATGTATAGAAAGAACATAGATACAGGTTGGTTCTCCAGGGCCTTATCGGCAACGGGTGCTAGTCCTCCCTAATGGGACTTTGGGCATGACAACGTTATTGCTTGAAATCACATAGTCACATGTCATTGGAAGTATATTGTGCTACTTGGTTAAAAACTTGGCATGTGATTGCATGTGTGTGAATGATAGCACGGATGTTAGTTGTCCAATGGTGGTTGGAATGTTATGTGAATGTGGAATTGATTGTTTGAGGGGGTAATTTTAAATTTCACATGTGTGGGGTGTTGTGTACCTTGGTGGGATTGTATTAAATATGTAAAATTGTTGCTTCGATGCGGATGATAGTTGAAATTCCTTGTTGTAAACTTAACATTAGGTAATGGAACTCGTTAGATGGACTTAGGAAAGTCAAGTTGTTGTATTTTTACGGCCCATGGATTAATTTACGAGCCATTATTGCCTCTCGTGAGTAAGTCCATCAACTTAGGAATTTATGGGATTCCATCAGACGAAACCATTTACGGGCCTCAGTTTAGACTACAGGTCATAACCTAGTTTCATAGGGTTAATACTTGTAAATGTTAATTCTTGACTACACTTATGACTCAGTCTACGGCCCATAGGTTTTTCTAAAAGTTGTACCTAGTCTCGTAGGTACAGTTCTAGTAACTTATTTTACTCTACCCTGCCACCTACAAAGGCCTTCCATGACCTATAGTTTTTTCCACTGTTTGAGACGATCCTTCATAGGTCCTTCTGCAACTTTTTCCCAGAACTCTTTGCTTTTCTTGCCTATACTTGTGGGGATAATTGGTGTGTTTATTCTGTGGATTTCAGGTACAATGGCTCCTAGACCCAAAAAGAGTGAGATTCGGGCCATGCAGCATCGACTGTGAGATGAGTCCTCGGACATCCCGACTGCTACTAAGGCTAATAAGTCCCTTGAGTAACTCGGCGTCCATCCAGAAGTGGGCGTCGAGTGACCACAAACATGGTCGTCTACAGATAACAGTATCGCCTGAGACTTAGGCTATAGTGATCTGTCCTCCCTAGTCTGATGAGGATGGTGATGGGACAATAGCACCATTCAAATGACTTCCTCTAAAGAGAGATCCCAAACTGGATATGGAGAGAGTTCGAGTCTAAGTCGTCTTCAGCACCACCCTCACCTCCAGATGCATTGACAAGCTATTGGTGGGTACGGAGCATAGAGCAGATCTATAGGATGACCTCCTGCATAATAACCGGGGCCAACAGGCCCATACTGAATTTGAGGATCCCCAGATCATCACTTCTGGGCTTGATAGTTTCCTTGGACTCCAGGATACCATATCCCGCTACAGCTTGGAGTGGTTGGTATCTCCGTCAGGGAAGTAATCCCCAGTAATGGTTTGAGAGTTATATGTTTCCTACTCTGCCACCATTAAGGAGTCCACCCTTAAGGGGAAGAGATACCTTTCTTAGCCCCGTTTGACACACACGATGGTAAGGAGAGTTTTGGTTGATCTATCTGATACTACCATCTGATTTTTTTGTTTGGTCTTAATTATCACGCCCCCAAGTCTTCAGCTGAGTACGATCACAGATTGGAGGAAACCAAGGACAAGATTTTGATGAGAGATCTGGTCCAAAACGCCACACTAATAAGATGGGTTGCTAATCAGATTGTGGAACAAGGCTAGGACCTTGGGTGAGTTTCTACATCATTGGCTCGATAGTAAAGGCATCCCTCAGCTTCACGGTAAGTTTTGGTGGGATGTAGTTAGATTGTTGATCTGGCCAACACATGTTGATAATACTCTGACACCAAATCACACATTATTAGTTTCCAGCATCTTGGTTGGCTATGACATTGATTGGGCCCAACTTGGTAGCAGACCAGATTCATGAGATAGCCTTGAAGAGGTCCACCTTCATACCCTTCCCGTGTTTGATATATTACTAATGTATAGCGGCAGGGTAGAGATTCATCACCATTTGGATACCATGATAGACATTTAGAGGATACTGGATGCCAGCCTGATAAAGGGTGATGAGAGTCCGGTGGCGCTCTAGCAAGTACCAAAACCTCCGGTCCACATGACAAAAATGTTCGCCATAGCACCACCATCTGAGCCTCTGTCGTCTTCCGCTGTTGCTGCTCTAAGAACTGAGAGGCCCCCACAAACTGAGGCTGCTAGAGAAGAGGGCCCACTATTAGTCCTACTCCTGTACCAGAGGTCGTGCCCACATAATCTTCACCCGTTGGCATAGCATATGTGTTAGCATCATCTATTCAGGCTATGGCGCAGAGGTAGGCACGTACTGAGTTCTTTTTGGCTAAGTTGTACAGTAGATTAGGCCTTAGGTTTGCCAGGCTATTTCAGAGGTTGAGTCTCGAGTAGAGTCACACTTTGCGGCTACACTTATGAAGAGGCTTACACTAGTACATAGCCATATTGATGCATTTGAGAGGCGAGTAGAGCAGAGCCTTAATTCAGCCCAGCCTACTGACTTGATAGCCATTCGTGCGGAGATCCACCAGCTCTGTTCTAAAGGCAGCAGCATCAGCATCGCTTGTTGATCTATTTAACCCCAAAGAGACACCACTCCCCACCCTCGGGAAGAGGCCTTGCCTATAGAGTGATGACTTAGATGCTGCCAGGCGAGAGGCGGAGTTGACAGAGATGGAGTAGCTCAAGATTGCGAGACTTCCTCCATGGCAGATGAAAAGGCACAGCAAGTACGTGAGCTAGAGCGGATGTGGGGTGCTAGACCCTCCGGACATGCGTCGCTACTGAGGAGACCACCAGGCAGGATAAGGGTGGTTAGACACAGTCAGGGGCTAGCACTTAGGTATCCAAGTAGGTTCTTCTTGACCCCTATGCTTAGATTTAGTCATAGTTTTTTTCCATTGAGGACAATGCGAACTTTTTTCAATAGGGTATCAGTAGTTATAGGCCTTAGTGAAGTCTGAGTAACCATGGCCTATAACTATTCTAAATTTTAAGTCCGAGGGGTTTTCTTGCCTATGTTCTTTCCCTAAGGACATTTACTTTTTATTAAACCAGCATATTTAGGAAGTGTAGGTAGTATTGGTAGCATAATGTAATAAAGTCTATAGAATATGTTAGTTTTCTTGGAGGAATGATACCCATCAAATTTTTGTATTAGGTAGTTTTCATAACAACCATTTGAAATCAATGATTAACAGTGCTTGTTCTAATAAGCGAGGTTTAATTTTGATGAAAAGCGTGATATGAGAGCCTATGTTGATAGTGTAATCAGTGCTAAGTGTATGTGAGCTTTTTTGCATAATTCTTATACAATATTTCAATATAGAACTTGCCTTGTTACTCTGACTAAGACGTAGGTAAGTTGGTTAGGAAAGGATCTTTGGCCATTGTTCCTATTAGTCCACTTAGCCTAAAATAACACACCAAATGCTTGGTGAATCCCTTGATCCTAATGTTTGAGCTTTCCATATACCTTTCTCTTTGTAAACACCTTAGTAACCAAGCCTTGTTGAATGTGAAATCCTGAGTTTGGCCCTGGTCCTTCCTTGAATATTATGCAACTTGATTAAGGCAATAAGCCTAAGTTGAGGGTGGCTACTGATGTGCTGTCAAATTACAGCACATTTGATGCCTAAAAAAGGGATTTTGTGATTCTTAAAATGACTTTTTAGTGATTTGACGTGTTATTCTATAAATCTTGCAGAAAAGTTAGGTCGGCATGATTTTGAAGAAAAGTTGTAGAGCACATTTGATGCCTAAAAAAGGGATTTTGTGATTCTTAAAATGACTTTTTAGTGATTTGACATGTTTTTGTATAAATCTTGCAGAAAAGTTAGGTCGGCATGATTTTGAAGAAAAGTTGTAGATTTTGCTGAAGCATAGGACGTACGAGCAATCCTATGTCGTAGCAAGAATCAGAGACCAAAAATCAAAAATCTGCCAAGTGAAGGTCACCCCTACGAGCCCAGCCTATGAGTCGTAAGACACACTACAACTTGTATAGGCAGACTTGTAGCAAGAATCAGAGCGCCAAAATGTTGGACCAAGAACTGAAGACTAAGACTACGAGACCAACATACGAGTCATTGCTCGAGTAACTACTCGTACCTATGGGTCATACCAATTCAGTCCAAGATACCAAGAGTCTGATACGATACCCCGACTATGACTTGTAGGCAAACCTACGAGTCATAACTGCAAAATTTATCAGATGTCGATGTCTTTTCTGCATAATCCCTAGGGTTGTTTTGTAAATACTATAAATAGTTTAAGTTAGGTTTTTTTTTGGGGGGGGGGAGTTCGAACAGTAGATATCTCTAAATTACATTTTAAAGCTTTTCTTAGATTTTCAAAGTTATTGTTCTCTTTGGGAAACCTATTTTTGGGGATTGCAAATCTTGCTTTATACTCAATGCTGATCCATCAAGCTTGTGGGTTTGTAACTTGTGGTGCTTATCTTCTCCATTATTATTGGTGAAACTCTCAAATATGACTATTATGTACATTTTTATGTGTTTTATCTTAGCCATGAGTAGCTAAACACCCACAACTTGGGGTTGTGGGAACCATGGGTAGTTGACTTGAGATGACATAGGTTTTGTGCATGTCTATGATTGGGGTTTTGCATGTATTGTTTATTTCACTTCATGATTAATGTTGTTTGGTGGTGGTCAACACCAAAAGCCTACTATCACGATCTCGACCAAGGTAGTGACGAGTAGGAAAAAAAAAGTAGATGACAGGATTTGGTTGATGTTTTCCCGTCTAATTGACCAAACCTGACCAAAGGGAGGTTGACTGGGACAATAGGTAATGGTTAGTTGGCACACCATGGTGGCCGACCAAGCGCCATGGTGAAATTCGACCTTCACCTTCACAAGAGGGCTGGAAGAACTCAAGTTATCATATTGCATGCAGTTCACCAATCAAGTTTATGTTACCTAGGTAATTAAGTCAACGAGCCATGGGGAACACAATTCGCAAGTTTCCCCCAAAATTATGTGTTTTCCCGAATTTTAATTTGTGTTCATTTTAAGTTATTCTTTGAATCACAACAAACCCTTCATCTAGAGATTGTAGTTATAGATAGTAGGAATGATTACTAGTGAAATCTTATAGTCAAGCCCTGTATTCCCTATGGATTCGAGCCTAACCTCAGTTAGGTTAATTACTGATAGTGACTGCTTTCTTATTGGAGCTTGACCATCAACCATCAAATATTATGGCGCCGTTGCCAGGGAATACAGCTAGGTTTTCGCTTGAATTCACTATTAGTTAGTTCTAGTATTAATATCTAGAGTCTCTTGTACTTTACTTTTATTTGGTTTTTGTTGTTTGATTTCTTTTGCAAGGTATACTAGGTTGTATGCCCAACACAAGGAGCCAACGCAATCCTTTAGCCCCACTAAATTTAGAGATCCATCGATTACCAAGAAGGATGGCTCGAGTGAATAGGGACATTGAGGTTGAAGAGGATATGGATACGAATGAGAAAGACTTAAGAAGAGAGGAGAATCCACCACCAAGGGTTAACCGGCCACAACTTAGAGATTTCAATGCAAATGCTTACGGCTGGAATCAATACTGATTAAACCCTATGGCGATGGATGTTACCGATTCTATCGTACTGCTCCTTCTACCAGCAGATGTTAAGTTCGCGGTATCAAGTGGATTGCTCCAGATGCTCCAAAACTATGGCCTATTCACTGGGTTACCATCAGAGGATCCCCATCATCATCTCCAAAATGTCATCTTCGTGTGCAAAAGTGTCATGGGGACACAAAATATTTCTATTGACGTTGTTGGATGGAGGGTGTTCCCATTGTCAGTGACTGGAAATGCCGCTATATGGTTGTCTGAACTTCCTCCGGGTACCATCACGAGTTGGGCTGAACTGCAAAGGATGTTCCTAGAAAGATATTTCCCGAGTTCGAAGAAGCTGAAACTTAAGGACCAAATTAATAACTTCAAGCAATTGCCTGGAGATTTGTATGCACCACATAAGAGAGATTCACTAAATGCTTGAGGATGGTCCATGACCACAAAATTGTTGATGTTGTTTTGGTCGAGATCTTCTATAGAGCACTTGATGATAATAGCAAAGCTTGCGCCAACACGATCATGGGAGGTGTTTTTCTTGATCAACCATTTGAGCTAGTGGCAAAAGGAATGGAGCAAGTAGTGAAGACCAATAAAGCATGGGGTCAGAGTGAGCATGGTACTACAAAGAGTTCTTGTGCAGTTACCACAACTAGTGAGCAAGAGAAAGTGAATGAAAAGATTATGGAGCAACTTGCTCAACTCCGTACGAGCATGGATTTGTTTTTGAAGCAAAACCAAGCTAGTGTGAAGGCAATGGCTCACCAACCCCCAATTACTCCTGCATATGATGATCAATTCATTGACAAGGATGCCTGTTATGTATGCAACTAAGCGGCGGGTTTCCGGAATAACCCCCAAAGGTCCAATTTGGACTATTGGAGGCAAGGTTCGAGGAATCAAGGTCGAAACTTCAATCATGATAGGATGTACAGAGATAATAGGGGTGGATATTATTAGAGAGAGAGTGTGTCCGACACAGAATGGGGGAGAAAAGAAGGCTACAGAAGCGGTCCTTATGATCCACCACACAATCAAGAAGCCGGATCAAGAAATTATAGGATCGAAGATATGTTTGAAAAGTTGATGAAATGAGCGGACCATCAATATGAGACCCTAAAAGGAATGAAAGCAGATACCTCTAGTATCAATCAAAAGATAGAGTATCTTCAGTGGCAATCATGTAACTTGAACAACAGTTTGGAAAAGTGACTTCACAATTGAACCAACGCCAAAAGGGCATCCTACTAAGAAATATGGTTTAGAATCCAAAAAATGAAGGGCATTGCATAGCAGTAATGACTAGGGGTAGCGAAAGCACGATAAATTCTCTCATGTAGAAGTTAGAAAATGGGAACCGCAAGAAAAGAATGAACGAAAGAACCCAGTATGCAACACAGTAGAGCAACCCAAGAAGTATAAAATCTTTCCGACGCCTCCTTCTCCTTTCCCTCAACGGCTTAAACGAAGAAAGGAGGATGGTGACATGAACAGTTCTTGACAGTGCTGAAAATATTGTCAGTAGACTGACTGTTAGCTGAGTCCCTTGAAAGGATGCCAGGGCATGCCAAATGGATGAAAGACCTAGTCAAAAGGAAGCTAAAAGCGAGCCAAGACCCCTCCAAAAATGTTCAACATTGTAGTGCCATCACTACAAAGTATATAGTGCAGAAGCGAAAAGATCCAGGTGCATTCACTATACCGTGTACTGTAGGAGAAATAGTATTTGCCAAAGTGTTGTATGATTTGGGGCTAGAATTAACTTAATGCCTCTCGCCATTTTGAGAAAGCTTGGTTTTGGAAGCTTGGTACCTAAAAAAATGCGGTCGTAATGGCAGACAGAATAGTCAAGACGCTTATAGGGATCCTGTATGATGTGTTGGTAAAGGTACACAAATTTATATTTCCCCTAGATTTTGTTATACTTGACTGTGAAGCTGATTTTGCAGTTCCAATCATCTTGGGAAGACCTTTCTTGGCCACAGATTGAGCATTAGTAGATATAGAAAAGAGTCTACTCAATTTCAGATTTGGTGAAGAAGCAGTGATGTTTCAAATAGGTTAGCTGGATGGAAAGAGTTCTGAGTTCCAAGTTATCTCAATGATCTCAACGGGTGAGGATGATGAAGCCAAGATCCCAATAAAATTGAGGTTTGGGGTTGACCCATTGGCAGCAGTGCTGATGAACTTTGATGGTGACAACATCCCTGAGTATGAGGAAACATTAAATTCTCGGGGGGTGTCATTTGGGCCGCAGCGACAAGCAAGGTTGGATCTAGATTTATGCAACAGGGACACACCACCTACAAAACCCTCGGTAAAAGTTCCACCAGAGTTAGAGTTGAAGGCATTACCATCACATCTGAAATATGCACACCTAGGAGAGAAAAGTACATTAGCTATCATCATTGCAGCAGAGTTAAGTGAAGCCCAAAGAGAAGTTCTAGTCGCAATTCTCAAGCAGTACAAAAGAGCTATTGGGTGGACAATTATAGACATCATTGGCACACCCCCTGGGGTATGCTCTCATAAGATCTACTTAGTCAAGGATTACAAGCCTAGTGTTGAGCATCAAAGGCAGTTGAATCCCCCACTGCAAGAGGTTGTGAGGAAAGAAATCATTAAGTAGCTAGACTCAAGAGTAATCTACCCAATCGCTGATAGTGAGTGGCTGAGCCCAGTGTAGTGTGTTCCAAAGAAGGGAGGCATCATAGTGGTGCCGAATGAAAAGAATGAGTTGATCCCCATGAGACCAGTCACAGGATGGAGAGTGTGCAGGGACTATAGGAAATTAAATGCTTCAACTGAAAAGGATCACTTTCCTATGCCATTCATGGATCAGATGCTTGATAGACTAGCAGAAAAGGGATGCTATTGTTTCCTTGATGGATATTCTGAGTACAATCAAATCATTATTGCACTTGAGGATCAAGAGAAGATAATTTTCACATGCCCCTATGGTACCTTTGCATTTAAGAGGATGCCCTTTGGGCTTTGTAACGCTCCAGCCACATTCTAAAGATGCATGATGTCTATCTTCTCAGATATGGTCAAAAGTACAATTGAAGTATTCATGGATAACTTCAGTATCGTAGGCCAGTCCTTCAAAGAATGCCTTTTAAATTTGCACGAGGTGTTGCAGAGATGTGTTGAGAGTCACTTGGGAGAAATGCCACTTCATGGTCAAAGAGGGCATCATACTCGGTCAAAAAATTTCGAGCAAAGAAATTGAGGTGGATAAAGCAAAAATCGAAGTGATAGAGAAATTGCCACCACCAGTTTCAGTAAAAGGTATCAGATTTTTTTAGGTCATGCCGACTTCTACTGTCGCTTCATAAAGGACTTCTCCGAAATCTCATAACCTTTATGTAAGTTGTTAGAAAAAGACATAAAGTTTGTATTTGATGAGGCATGCATGTACGCCTTTGAAGAATTGAAAAAAAGGTTAACCACAACACCCATCATTGTCGCTCTAGATTGGTTCACAACTGTTTGAACTAATGTGTGATGCAAGTGGGGTGCACTCGGTATGGTATCGGGGCAACAAAGAGAGAGTATTGCATCCAATCTATTATGCCAGCAAAGCACTGAATGTCTTCCAGAAGAATTACACTGTGATCGAACAAGAATTGCTTGTGTTGGTGTTCACATTTGAAAAATTCCATTCATATTTGTTAGGAGCTAAAGTTATCGTTCACACAGACCACGCGGCACTCAAATATCTGATGGCAAAGAAAGATGCTAAATCGCAGTTAATTAGATGGGTGCTTCTCTTGCAGGAATTCAATTTTGATGTAATTGACAGAAAAGGGTCAGAAAACCAAATTGTCGATCACCTTTTAAGATTAGAAGATGAGGCTATGATGAAGTTTGATGATGATCTGGACATAAATGACTCATTCCCTAATGAAAGAGTTTTGGCAGCATCACATGATCTTATATCTTGGTTCACGGACTATGCTAACTATTTGGTGAGTAATATAGTGCCCCGGATTTGAACATCCATCAACGTTGCAAGTTCATGCATTATGTAAATAAATTCTTCTGGGATAACCCTTATTTGTTTCGCATTTGTTCATATGGCATCATCCGTAGATGTTTTCCATTGGTAGAAATGATGAGCATTCTCGAAGCATGTCACTCTTCATTAGTGGGTGGCCATCACAGTGGAGCTAGAACGACTTATAAGGTGTTGCAGTATGGCTATTACTAGCCCTCTATACACCAAGATGCCCATGATTATGTAAAGCATTATGACAGATGTCAAAGAGAAGGAGAAGTTTTGTGAAGGCACAAACTTCCTCTAGATCCTATTTTGGTCATAGAACTATTTGATGTGTGGGGCATTGACTTTATGGGACCCTTTGTTAGCTCTCACGGGAACAAGTAGATTCTGGTTGCAGTTGATTATGTCTCCAAGTGGGTGGAAGTTGTAGCTCTATGGAACAATGAGGGTAAGAGTGTTACGGCATTTCTTCGAAAATGTATTTTTTCCAGATTTGGTACGCCTCAGGAAATTATCAGTGATGTAGGTTCTCATTTTTTTCAACCAGATGTTCAAAGCTCTTCTTGAAAGATATGGTGTGAAACACCATGTGGCAACTTTGTACCATCCCCAAACTAGTGGGCAAGTAGAAGTATCAAATAGGGAAATAAAGCAAATCTTATCCAAAATGGTGAACGTGAATCGTACTGATTGATCAAGCAAGTTGGATGATGCTTTGAGGGCCTACCGAACTGCCTTCAAAACTCCCATCAGAATGTCTCCGTATCAACTAGTTTTTGGAAAGGCAAGTCAGTTACCAATTGAACTTGAACACAAGGCATTGTGGGCACTGAAGAAACTGAATCTAGATTGGCATGAAGCTGCCACCTCAAGGTTGATGCAAGTGAATGAGCTTGGTGAGTTTAGGCTGCAAGCATACGAGAGCTCCACTTTGTATAAACAATAAATAAAGGTTCAGCATGATGGCAGAATTGAAGATCGATATTTTGCTCCAGGAGATATGGTATTACTTTACAACTCCAGGTTGAGGTGGTTTCCTGGAAAACTCAAATCTAAGTGGATGGGGACATTCCGAGTTGTGCACATTTTTAGCCATGGTGCTATCGAGTTAGAGAGTGGGGATGGAAAAACTTTCAAAGCCAATAGACAAAGGGTCAAAAGGTACATGGGTGACATGGAGGAGATCAAAACGGTGGAAGATTGGGACCTTGAAGAGGCATAACTGCAAAAGCTTCTTGTCGTGCGTGATAATAAATCAGGCGCTTCCTGGGAGGCAACCCAAGGTACGCCCCTTTCACTTTTTCTTCGTGTTGATTACTTTGAGGACAAAGTATCCTATTTTGGTGGGGTGGTGGAAGTTATGGATCAAGGTGAAGTCTGAGTAACCTCAAGTCCATAACTTTCCCTATTTTTTATCCCAAGACTTTCTTACCATGCTTCTTTTTCTTTGTGGATGATTAACTTCCTGTTGAACCGGCATGTTTAGGTAGTAACAATAATGGGTAAATTCATAGTAGTAATTATCTATTGGCATATACATTATTGTTAGAGCTTTTTTTCAATGTTTTGATCAAAAATTGGGTACCCTCAAAATTTTTGAGGTTGTAAGTATTGATGCATTCATACATTTATGAGTATCTGGAAATGTTTGTTCTGATATTGTGAAGGTAAGCTGAAACTGAAAGCATGACCTGTGAGTCTATACTTGATTGTGGATGCAATTGTCATGTGTGTTGTGAGCTTATTTTGCTGCATTCATGCATCTTGTATGGACTCAGAACTTTCCTTGTAACTCTAAAGTTGGTTTGGTGATGTGGTGGATATGGAAAGGATCGTAGGCCTTTCTTCTTTGAGTGAAACCACTTTTAGCCTAAAATAACCCACCAGTTAAGTGAGAGAATCCTTTTTTTCCAAATTTTTGAGCTTATCATATACTCATTCTTTCTTGATACCTTGCTAGCTTAATCGTGTCTGATGAAATA
The DNA here is from genome assembly GCA_011800125.2 of Solanum clarkiae. NCBI lineage: Eukaryota > Viridiplantae > Streptophyta > Magnoliopsida > Solanales > Solanaceae > Solanum > Solanum clarkiae. Next base: position 9,092 of record JAABOM020089020.1, on the reverse strand, counting down.
CCTTGATATTGGCCCTGATGTATCCTTGAACATGTGAACCTTGATTGAGGTCAAAGGCCTAAGTTAAGGGTGGCTGCAGTTGGTGGCCCTGGTTTGAGGCATAGATATTGTCTGCTTCACCTGAGGCTAAAATCCTAAGTTGAGAGAGCCCTTATTGTGGTAAAGTAAAAGTGATAAGGTGGTTAGTTGGGAAATCAAGAAAGAAATGAAAAAGCATGAACCGAGTGAAAGAAAAGAAGAAAAGTGCCTTTAATTGAGAAAAAGTAGCAAAAAATGAGTTTGAAATCAAGGCATAGCTGAAAAAGAGAAAGAAAGCACTCGAGAAAAGTTCAAAGCAAGTGAATAAGGAGGGATTGATTAAAAAAAGGTTGGCTTATGAAAGCAAAAAGTGTTGATAAACATGATTCAAGGATAGCTTTTAGTCCCTACTTGCCAAGAATTCCGCACCAAAGCACCTTGATCCTATGTTACAAGCCTTTAAGTCCTAAAGTGATCCAACTCCACTTTATCACCAAGCCAGAAAATGAGTATAAGGGTAAGCTTATGGTGTTAGTCATTGTGCATAAATTTCAATTGTGAGAGTGAGAAAGTTCCTCAGTCCTTGCTTTTTGAATGTTCTTGAGTGAATATAAGGGACTTTTTTCTAGTGAGGGCATTTGCACTACTTGAGTAACATATAACTATATCGGTGATTGTGGACGGTTGATGCTCCTTAGCTTGTTAAAGTTGGATTGTCAGGTCTTTCATGATGTTCTTGTTGGCTCAATAACTTGGCAACCCTTTTTTGAAAATAGTAGTTGGTTACCTGAACCAAATGAGCTGTTATATATGCCATTGATATAGCTGCTATGCATTTCTCTTTGTCTGCATAGGTTGAGTCGTCGCTTGAGGACAAGCAATAATTCTAAGTTGAGGGTGTTGAAGTGCTGTCAAATTACATCACATTTGATGCCTAAAACAAGGGATTTTGTGAGTTCTTAAAGCGACCTTTTAGTGTTTTGATGTGTTTTTGTGTTAATCTTGTAGAAAAGTTAGGTTGGCACGATTTTGAAGAAAAATTGCAGATTTTGCTGAAGCATAGGTCATACGAGCCCTCCTACAAGTTGTAGCTCATGCTATGAGTCGTAGCTCATGCTACGAGTCGTAGGTTATGTCGTTGCAGGAATCAGAGACCAAAAATCATAAATCTGCCAAGTGAAGGTCACCTCTACAAGTCTAGCCTATGAGTTATAAGACACACTATGATTCAGATAGGCGAACTCGTAGCAAGAACTAGAGAGCCATAATGTTGGACCAAAAATCGAAGACCAAGACAACGAGACCAACATATGAGTCGTAGCTCAAGTAACGACTCGTACCTATGGGTCGTACTAGTTCAGTCCAAGATACCAAGAATCTGATACAAAACCCCGACTACGACGCGTAGGCCAACCTATGAATCATAGCTGCGAAATTTATCAGATGCCAGCTGTCTTTTCTGTATAATTCCTAGTGTTGTTTTGTAAATATTATAAATAGTTTAAGTTAGGTTTTATTTGAGGGGGAGAGTTCGAAAAGGATCTCTAAATTACATTTTGAAGCTTTTCTTAGATTTTTAGAGTAGATTATTGTTCTTTTTGGGAAACCCATTTTTGAAGATTGTAAATCTTGCTTTGTACTCATTGTTGATCAATCAAGTTTATGGGTTTGCAACTTGTGGTGCATATCTTCTTCATTGTTATTGGTGAAACTCTAAACTATGACTACTATGTGCACTTTTATGTGTTTTGTCTTAGCCATGAGTAGCTAAACACCCACAATTTGGGGTTGTGAGAACCATGGCTAGTTGACTTCAGATGACATAGGTTTTGTGCATGTCTATGATTGGGGTTTTGCACGTATTGTTTATTTCCCTTCATGATTAATGTTGTTTGGTGGTGGCCAACACCAAACCCTGCCTACTATCATGATCCCGACCAAGGTAGTGACGAATAGGAAAAGGGAAGTAGATGATAGGATTCAGTTGATGTTTTCTCATATAATCGACCAAACCTGACCAAGGGGAGGTTGACTGGGACAATGGATAAAAGTTAGTTGGCACACCATGGTGGCCGACCAAGCGCCATGGTGAAATTCGACCTTCACCTTCACAAGAGGGCTGGAAGAACCTAAGTTACTGTCCTGCATGCAATTCACCGATCAAGGTTATGTTACTTAAGGTAATTGAGTCAATGAGTCATATGGAACACAATTCCCAAGTTTCCCCCAAAATTATGTGTTTTCCCCAATTTTAATTTGTGTTCATTTTGAGTTGTTCTTTGAATCACAACAAACCTCGCATCTAGAGATTGTAGTTATAGATACTAGGAATGATTAGTAGTGACCACTTTCTTGTTGGATTCAACCCTAACCTCGATTAAGTTAATTAGTGATAGTGACCACTTTCTTATTGGAGCGTGACCATCAACCATCAGCTACCAAGAGTGGCCCTGGTTCAGAGGTTGGATATTGTGCACCTCAACTCAAGTCAAAAATCTAAGTTGAGGGTGGTTGGTGTAAGGAAAACCACACTAAATAGAGTGTAAGCTAGTGATATATGAAAAGGGGGAAATGTGCTATGGGTGCAAGAAAAATGAATAGATGCCTAAATAATAAGCTAAAAAGAAAAAGAATGCAAAAATAAAGGGCAAGGAGCTTAAAATATGAGTAAGGCGCCAAGAAAAGCTTAAAATAGGAGGATGGAAGAATGACTTGAAAATAACAGTATTGGTAAAGTGTAAAATAACACAGTGTCAAGGAAGGCTATTAGTCATTATATTCCTAAAAATCATATCAAAGCCTCCAAGTAGTCAAAAGTCATAGTTGTGAGTATAGGGGCAAGCATATGGTATTGAGGGAAGTGTTTGAATATTTGTTATGAGTGTGAGTGATTTTGTTTAGTCTCAAGTATCAAATCTAAAAATACTATCATAAATGGGATATGGGACTTCTTTTTATTAGGGCTCTTGAGTCATACTGCTTATTCTAGGCTATTTCAGTGATTGTTGCTTATCTGTGGTTACCTTGCTTGACATATTACACTATCACATATATTGATATGTGTTGGTTTGTTTGATAACTATCTGATATGCATTGATGAGTTATTGTGGGTATTGGTGCTTGATTTAGAGATAATATATGCCATTAGATTATGGTTTATGTGTTGCTATACTGCTTATGTAGATTGAGTCCATCGCTTGAGGACAAGCAACAATCTTGAGTTGAGGGTGTTGATGTGCTGTCAAAATACAGTACTTTTGATGCTTAAAACTGGGAATTTTGTGTGTTCTCAAAGTGATGTTAGTTGGTTTAATGTGTTTTTATGTTTATTTTGTAGGATTACAGGAATCGGAATGATTTTGGACAAAAGTATGCAAAAGTTAAGTTTTTGGGGACTTATTAGACACTTTATAGGTCATGGATACTTCAACGAGTCGTAGAGAGGTTTCATGAGTGACATCCAGTAAAGGGCCTAGTTTCAAAAGTTGCATCCACAAACTGTCAGACGAGCCATAAAAGTTTTCATGAGTCAGGGATTGGTTTCATGCCTAGAGGATGAGAGTTTGAAGAGTTGTCCAACGAAACCCTATATGGGTGGTAAGTCTGAATATGACTCATAGGAAAGTCTCATGGATTTGAAGCCAGTTTTTGAAGAATGCGGAGTGTGAAGCCCAGGTACAAGTTGTGGATCTTTATACGGCCTATAACCCAGTGCATAGAAGCTGCCGAATTCAGTTTTCCTATTCCGTTTTGAATTTGTATTTTAATTATTATAAATAGGTCTTTTAGATAGAGAGACGCACGATAGAATTGAGAAACTCTTTTGTGACTTCGTATTTTATAATTTATACATTGGAAAACATTACATTATGATTTCTTGTGGAGAATTTCAAATTTCTTGTTCTTAATTTCATCATTGTAAGTGTTTAATTATGCTATTCTATACCATGATTCTATCATCTACAATGATTATACATAGCTAAATCCACAATTGCAGGAACCATGAACAACTAACAAGGTAAAATTGGATGATTCATAATTCTTGGAAAGTGTCCATGCATGTATTAATTAATTCACTTCGTTTTGAATTCTTTTTAATGGTGGCCAACGTTAGAACTCGTCTAATTCTTACTGACTGGATCAAGGTAGTAATGAATAGGAAAAGAGATTAATTAACAGGATTCGATGTGATCCCTCTCATCTAATCAATCGAACTGGAATAAGGGGAGGTTGTACTGGAATAAAAGGTAAGGGTTAGTAATGTCACACTACGAGGATAGATCAAATCATGAAGTGAAATTTACGTCTTACCTGGATCAATTTGGTAAACTTAACTTATTGTTCCACATGCTACACATGAGAAAAAGTTACGATTATCTGATGATACTAAATTAGGAATCCATGGGGAACACAATACCCTAGTTACTTCTCTTACTGGTTTCACAACACTTGCGTCTAGTTTAGGTTTATTTCTTGCAATTACAACCCCTCCTTTTTGGGAGATAAGTAGGTTAATTCATTTGACTTGCTCATAATGAAACATGAAATATAGTTATACATAAGATTGAAGGGTCATGAAATAAGCTTAAACAAGGACAGGGAATATGGCTCAAACCAATATGAGATAATGCATAAGGAAACACATAAAGTAAGGACATATCATGAGATCATGTAAACATATGGGAATGGACCATAACCGATAGTAAGACTATGTGAGCTACCACGTGGAATCCAATGAACTCCTTCCATTGGGAAAATACCAGTGTACTCCTTCCATTAGAAAAATGGGAATCTGCTTGTCAAGGTAGATATTATAAACATAGTAACTTCGCAATTGCATCTTTCATAACTTTTGGGCCTACGTGGATCCACTAGACTAGCATATAAGGCTCCTATGATGACACATAGTTAGAGACATTGAAATTTAGATTCGAGGGATCATGCCCCAACTAATGAGATAAGTCCCAATCTCTAGTCCTCTCGGTGTTAAGTCATCCCACAGAAATCTTTTAAAACATACTCTTAGAATCATAAGTAGCAAGCATAGGAGTAGCTCGAACTTAAGAATCTTTGTTAGACTACTTTTAGAGCAGAAATCATCATACGTATATCTTTGGTAAATTTTGACTTTGAAGCTCTTCATAAATTCCCTAATCATAGTCATAATTCATCGGAAACTTTCATTGAAAATAAGGTAGGGTTAATTGATGCATGAACAATAATAGATCATATAAGTCTTAAGAAATTGATTAAAGAAAAAGAAACATCCAAATCAGTCAACCGTAATCATATCAAAACCTATCATTGAATCGACATCATACTTCAAACACATACATATTTTTACTTAGCAAGGTAGCCATTGAACTTTATGAATATCATATAGTAACTTAAGAATCATGAAATGATCTTAAGCATGCATTATAATTGAGAAACTTAAAGAAAAGGTAAAATGTAGAGTAGGGAACTCTATGGGTGAAAAGATACCTATAAATCAACTCACATACCTGGAGAACTAGAGAGAAACAGAATTGGAACCTTGGGGAAGAAAATTGGAAATCCTAGCTTTGTTCTTGGGAGTTCCTGAGGACCTCTTTTGCCTTAAAGAATTTAAGAGTATAGATTGATGGAAATTAGGGCTTGTAGGCCAATATAGGTTCCTTTCCCATTACCTAAACAACATGATTTTGGAACAGAATTGATGGAAATGATAGAATTTCCTCTTATTAAAAACTTCAAAAGCCATTTGCAAAACCCCAACTATGGGTTGTAAACTGACTTACGGGCCCGTAAGTCCTTTCGTCTGATGGCACACCTGAGAATCCTGAAATTTGAATTTGCTAAATTGAAAACCACCCCAAACAATACAAGCCATGCAATTACTTACGGGCCGTAGTTGGACTTGTAGAGTCTTTCCATAGGTTAGCCAAATTTTTCATCTTATTCCCTAGCTCATTCCATGAAACCTTATACGGGTTGTATCCAATTCTACGGGTTGTCTGATAACTCGTCAATCATCTTTCTAGAAACTCCAATTTTTCTTCATGTATGGGATCCCATTCACTAACTTGTCTATAAGTCATAAGATACACTACAAGTCGTAACTCAATATGTGGGTTACCCCAAACTTGAAAACTTTTCCTCTTCCTGAAGTTTTATGTTTAAGAACTAACTCTATAGGCGGTAGAATACTTATGATCATAACCAGTCTCGTAAATCAGGTTATCAGTTATTTTCAGGCCAACTTTTCTGCACTCAGAGCTCCTAAACTAGGGGTCGTTATAGTTTTGTTCATTGTAGATACACTTTAGAAACTCAAAGTTTGGGTCAGAGACCACGAACTCAATTATAGCTCATCACTTGTTTTATGGGTCATAGATCAGCCCTCATAAATCCCACCAACACTTAGCCAAATTTTACTACCTCTAATCCAAACCACAAATCTATTTTAGGAACCATCAACTAGACCATGACACATTAAGAGGTCTTGTCCTATTTACCTTGATTTTACTTCTGTGAACCCTAACTATGATTTCTATCCACGACTCATACATACAAAAATGGCACCCCTAAGGTTTCATAGTTCTTTCAAATGTCAGGGTTATCTACGAGGCCTTGTCTACAACCAATACAAACCATAGATTGGGCTCATAGTCCCTGGCAACAGAACTTAGTTCTGCACTTTCCTCTCATATTTTGACTTTTAGTGTATGAGGTATTACAATTGGACCCCTAATTTTCAAAATAATTCCAAGTGTTAAGGTCTTTTATGAAACTCTACTACGACTTGTAGAATCATCTACAAGTCATAGATTAAACTCATAGTCCTTTTCAATAGAATTTGGATCTGTATTTTTCTTCTATATTCTGATTTTTCAATGTGCGGGGCATTATAAATTTTATCCAAAGTGTATGGGTATTCATTCATGGATTATTTTCATTCATGGAGCCCAATAGATTTCAAGTTTTCTAATTTAATTCTTCTCAATTTAATTTAGGATTCATGTGATTTTCATGAGTTACATCAATTACGATTCAATTGACATTATTTTTCTTGATTATGCATGAATTACTTGAAATACATGATTTAAAATTGACTTCCAATTAATCCATTCCTTAAACCTTAATTTTTCATTATGAATTCTGATCATGATTTGATAAGAATTTTGTGCATGCTTAATGAAAATGATAAATTATGTTTTAATGATATTTTTCAAAAAAGAATGAATAGATGTAAAAAGATTTCTCATACATGAATGATGGTTAAATGTTTGTTTACCTACTTATGAATTCATAGTAATGAAAAGACAATTCTCATACTACATGAATCATAATTTAATAAGCTACTCTATGATTATGACTTTCTAAAATGAAGTGGTAGTTAAGTATTGCCTCTCCACATGGTATGCTTCAATGATTTATTTTATTTGTTCCATTGGAATTTGACTTAGCACTGAGAGGACTTTGAGGTAGAGGCTTGGTAAGGGAGTCTTAGTAGCAATCTCTAATCCCATAACTATGTTGCCACTATAAGTTGTCTTAATTGACTTAGCTTGTGGATCCACATATAGCATATGATATGATATATAGTCTGCCTTGGTAAGTAGCCTCTCTTTTTACAATATAGGATTCACACTGATTCCGTGTTATAACTCACATGGGAATATTATCTATTAAGGTTAATATCCCATATATGAATACGTTTTCTCGTAACTTACACTTCCTTAAAGATTTCATTATGATTCTTTAAATGCATTGACCATATTCATATTTTATTATTATGCTTTACACAATTGTTTATTATGTTACTAACTTGATCAATTGCACATTATGACATATTGTATATTGCATTACTCAGAGATTCAGTACATTCAACCATATTGACTGCATACTTTTACCTATATTGTATTTCAATATTGGGTAAACGTTCCTTCTGATCTGCGTGGCTAGTAGAACCTTCTATGACTTCAGAGATTTGTAATTCCTCATGTTTCGAAGATATACTATAATGCTTTATTTCTGATTATATTTTGTGTTATTTTCACACTTCGAGTTAGCTATTGTCTATTCTAGTAACTCATCTATGTTGCAGAGGCTTCCAAATATTGGTTTAGATATTGGCTTTATGTTGTTATTTCAGACTTATCCTTTCATTTTATACTAATGGGATTGTTTAGACTATTTTTCATCTTCTTCTGTATTTAATCTCCCTTGATTCAATATGCCTATGTATGTCATATGATTAGCTTGAGATCCTTTATAATTCTAAGTACCATATTATGACTACATATAGGCTCAAGTCATGATATTTTCTTATAGTTGATATTCATTTTGTGTTCTAAACATAAAAGAAAATAAGTATTTTTTGAGTTTGTTCTTGAATTTGAAGAGATTTCATACTTTGATTCATGAGTCCTTTGAGTTTTAATATGAGGTTTCTGATTTTTATTTTTCATCTTGCAAGTAGATAATTATGCCAAAACTATTTATCATTGATTGTTATTATATAAGTGTGAGTAGCTAAATTAAGATTATAGGAATCATGAAGAATTAACAAAGTAGATCTAATATCTAGTAATCTTTGAAAATATGCACTGGTGTACTATTTTTTCCTTTTGCTTTGATTGCTTTTTAACAGTTGCCAATGTTACAACTCACCTTATTTTTACTTGTTGGACTAAAAGGGTAAGGAATGGGAAAAGGGATTATACAATGGATTAATCCTCATCTAATAGTTTGGCCTTGTCAGAAAATAGCTAATTTGGAATCAAGGGTAGCGTTAGGGATCAACCACTTAGGTGTTAACTTACCAATTTTGTATACTACACACTAGAAAAGGTTATTGATATATAGTCTTATTATGACTTCATGGGGATCGCAAAATCCTACTTTCATCTCTCATTAATCGAGAACTCCTTTAATTTGTACTTTGTTACTTGCTATTTGTGAAGATTATAAGCAAGATTATAGCATTGGTTGTTACACCAAAACCCCTCCCCTTATGAGAATAATATGACCAAGAGCACAAATTATCACAATTGTACTAGATCCAAACCATATTACTCATGGGATAGTCC